>JBBPBS010000276.1:20861764-20876188 GCA_037974835.1 Cicer judaicum | reverse complement strand
AATAGCTCATAATTTTCATCATCTTTATGAATAAGATAATAATCAGATTGATGTCAATTTAATACGAGATACATATTAATATATATATATATATTAATCAAATTGATATAATTTAATTTACTATCTCAATAATAAAAATTCAAGTTGTCATTATCATCTACTTCTAAGAGATAACAAATTTTAAATATTTTTTTTTAAATTAATTCATGGTGGACTATAATCAATACTAGAATTTATGTCGAATATATTTGTAATGTGTGTATATTTCTTATTCATAGAAAGGTAATAAAGTAGTTAGATTGACAAATCTGTTTATAGAGTATTACATTAACTCTAAAATAGAATTAACTAACTACAATTTAATTATTCACCTAACTAACTAATATAGTTGAGCTATTTTTAACATGCTCCTATAATTAAACTTATTATACATCAAATTTAAAAGATACTGCTCCTAATTCATCCGTCAATTGTAATAATATATCTATATTCACAAACTTAATAATAAGTACATTAGTTGGACAATACACCACTTCAAGTCTTTCATTGTTGATTTGCTCCCCTTAAAAAAATAAAACATTGTTTCTATATGTTTACTTCTTCTATAAGGTTTTTTTCCAAATTAATTGGAGAGTTGTTGTCAATTTGAAGTTGTATTGACCTTTGCGCATCAACCTTTAGTTCCTTAAGTATTGACTAATGTCATGCTACTACAAGTTGCTTCTTTGAACCCAATGAAACTGGGGCTCCTAAAAATTTGAAGACATATCTAGTGATGCGTCTTCTATCTACACAAATCAGCATACGGAAAATCAATCAAAAATGTTCTTTTTATGTTTGTTTTTTTTTTTTTTTTTTATGGAAATAAGACCCCAAGCATCAAGCTTCCCACAAGATATCTCAAAATCCTTCTTGCTGCAAGCATATGGGACCTTCTAGGATCATCCACGAATTGGCTAATTAGGCGTAATGAAAAACATTTATTTGGCCTACTATTAGGCATTCTCTTTATATGTTCCATTTGACTATCAAATTAGAAGTCCTGAATAGTCCACTGTAAAAAGAGGTGTTTGTTACTCAACCTCAAGAATTTGTGATTAAATGAAAAGAAGACTTGGTGTATAAACTTCATAAGGGTTTTGTATAGGCTTAAACAAGAAAACTGACTTCGGTTTGATAAATACTTTGTAGAATATGACATTTATGAACAAGCTAAGACATAACGTTTGCTCCTTATATGCTTATATGTTGATGATCTATTAGTGAATGATAGCAATGTTGGTGAAATAAATAAATTTAAAAAGCCATTGATGGCAGAATTTGAGATGACAGTTTGGAAAATGTATCTTATTTCCTAGATATAAAATTTGTCAATATTTCAAATGGCATAATATTACACCAAAATAAGTATGCTAGTGAAGTGTTAAAGAATAATCAAATGTTAGATTGTAGACAATGAGAAAGTGAATTCAACTTTATTTAAATAAATTGTTAATTTATTTTTTACAAACGATGCATACTTGTATGGACTTACGAGTAAATGATTTAGAAGGTTTAAATAATTTTTTTTTTATGTTAGTTTTTTAAGTTTGAACCATGACATATTTCTTATAACTCCTTCAATATATCTTAACTTACCAACATGATTACCTATGCAAACTAAGAAAATAGAGATGTTTGAATGATACATGAAAATAGAGATGCAGTTTAACTTGTCGCATTTCAGGTATGAGAATGTTACACAAAAGTTGTTAAACAAGAATACAATGAACCTAACTTTATTTTCATAAGTTATCTCTAACATAGTTCTATAGATGAGTACATAATGGTTGTCTCAAAAATAAAATCCATGATCTGACAGATGATTTTAAAAAAACTTTACAGATGAATTTGATTGAATGTATGGAAGTAAATAAATTTTATAAGAAAAAAATATTTATGTTAAAAGAAATTGAAAAATGAATAATTATTAATTGTGGCAAGGTTGTGAAAAACAAATTATATAAGTCTATAGGATAATTGTGATTGATATATGCTAATAGGCTGTGATGAATTTCAACTAAACCTGACATAAAAAATGTTAATAGATATATTAATTAATATAGATATTGTGGTGTATATTATTGTAATTTTGGATTCTATAATATGTGTATTTTATGAATAAAATTGTTTATATAAGTAGAATTATGGTTGTTGAGTTACCGTTTTTGAAATGTATGTTTGAGTCTAATATGTAAAGAAGACATGTCATCTGTGCATATTTTCTTGTTACATGAATTAATTTAACCAAATGATATACATGTACATTGATACATGTAAATCATCGGTGCATATTTTCTTGTTACATGAACTAATCTAATCAAATGACATACATGTACATTGATACATGTAAATCACCGGTGCATCATGTAGATTGATATGCGTATATATACTAAAATTTATTTTACCTTAAAATTGCACTTTTTTTATTAGGTCAAATTTTTAAGATTAGAACATGCAACCTCCAAATTTTTTAAGACCATCCTGAACCAAATCCATAAATTTTTATTGATCAAATTATAATTCATATGTCAATTATAAAAAAAATGGAGGGAATAATTTATAAAACAAATTACAAAAAACTACTATAATTATAAAATAAAATTTATAACATAAATTCCAACTATGTGAGTTGTGAGTTTTATCTAATATAGAACAAAAATATTAATTAATTATAAACTATTTTTAAAATTCAAAACTATTTTCGGCATTGGTCGCTCCTGCATATAAATAAAATATATGACATTAAAATTACATATAGAACAAAAGTAATAATTAATTAAAAAAAATTTAATGCACAATAAATAATATTTAATTAAAATATTTTTAATGCACCATAAGTAATAATTAATTTAAATATTTTTAATATATCATAAGTAATAATTAATTAAAATATTTTTAATGCACCATAAATGATAATTAATTTAAATATTTTTAATGTACCATAAATAATTATTTAAATATTTTTAATGCACCATAAATAATAATTAGTTTAAATATTTTAGTACACCATAAATTATAATTTATAATTAATTTAACGTACTTGACCAAACTACATTATCTTGTAAGGACAGACAAATCAAATCATATGATACTCCAAGATATCGTGCCACTGTAGAGACTTCTCCTATTGTAGATATCCGTCCTCCTCATGTAGAGGTCCCTCCTCCTCATATATCATATCTCTTCCTCATGTACCACAACCTACTCATCCTCATGTATACTCATCAGGTATACCAATACTAGTCTCATGTATACCAATATCAGCCTCAGGGATAGATATATGACCGTGACCTTCCGAGCCATCATCTTCCATTTTACATTGTCGTCTCCTCCGCGATGCTGTCGGTCGAATCATTTTCGGAACATCTATGGATGATGAATTTTCAGCATCACGCGTTCTTGGTAGTATCTTGTTGTCTCTTCCTCTAGCACCGACACCTACTAAAAAAAAATTAGGTAAATAAAATGAATTAAATAAATAATAATAATGGAATAAAAATTCATAAAAATAAATAAAATAACTTTCGGAAAACTTGTGGGTTGAAGTTTTCTGGTAACTTCTGAAAATGTAAAAAAAAGTTTTTTGATATTGTATATTCTAAAAAGGTTAAAATAAATTTTTCAACGAAAAACTTCAAAAATAATTTCCAAGAATGATCTTTTGTACTAAAAAATTTTGTTCAAATTTTCTTAAATGTATCCTGTATATCGAAAAACTTAAATTTTTTTACTTAATTCTGTACGGACAAACTCAAACAATAGAACTATGAAAATCTAAAACTTTTTAAATTCATATGGGGGCAGTTTGGTCTTTTCGTTTACTTTGTGGGGGTACAAAGAAAATTTGGTGGTAAATGGTAAAACATTCTACTCTTAGCAGATATACTATAAGCCATATTTTTTGACCGGCCCAGTAAGCCCGACTCCACACCTTTCATCCACTGAGTCTAATCGAATGTAGTTGACCCAAAAAAAAGTAATCGAAAATGTCAAACTCGCTCCCTGAATGAGAATAACCATCCGCGCTCTTTCCACACACAAACCAAAACAACACCCTACACAATGCGAACAAGAGCTTCAATATCTTGTTTGCTTCGTATTCAACACCGTAACTACTTTCTCTCTTACTCCCATTTCTCTTCAACAACAAACTCTAATGCCGTTAACAACAACCCTATTAACAGAACCCACCTCCTAAACTCCATCAAAACCCTCCCAAACGTTAACGCCGCCGTCACATTCTTCCACCAAATGCTCACAATGAACCCTTTCCCTAACGTTAAAGACTTCAATTTCTTATTCACATTCATAACAAAAAAAACCAAACACTATACAACCGCAATTTCCTTAATCAAACACGCGCATTCGCTTGGTGTTAAACCCGACACATACACACTCAACATCGTAATCAACTGTCTCTGCCATTTGGGCCACACACCCTTCGCTTTCTCCGTTTTGGGCATAATGTTTAAAACAGGCCTAAGGCCCACAATGGTAACTCTCAACACCATCGTTAATGGGCTTTGTGTTGAAGGTGAAGTGGCCGAAGCTTTGAATTTAAGCCGTTACATGGAAAACGCGGGTTATGAACCTAACGATTATACGTTTGGAGCGTTAGTTAATGGTTTGTGTAAAATTAACGACACAGTTAGTGCCGTCGTTTATCTTAGAAACATGATGGAGAGAAACTACGAACCAAACGTTGTCGTTTACAATGCAATTATTGATGGATTTTGCAAATTAGGGTTTGTTTCAGAGGCTATGAATTTGTTTAAAGAAATGAATGAAAAAGGTATTTACCCTAGTTTGGTTACTTACAATTGTTTAATTCAAGGGTTTTGTAATGTTGGTAAATTGAAAAGTGCTTATTTTTTGTTGAATGAGATGATGGAAAAGGGGATAATGCCAGATGTTCAAACTTTTACTATTTTGGTGGATGGTTTTTGTAAAGAAGGGTTGATTTTGGAGGCTAGAAGTGTAATTTGTTACATGGTGCAAATGGGTGAGGAGCTTAATGTTATGACTTATAATTCCTTGATTGGTGGTTATTGTTTGATGAATCAAATGGATGAAGCTATGAAGGTTTTTGAATTGATGGGTTTAAGGAAGTGTTTACCTAGTGTTGTGACTTATAATTCATTGATTCATGGTTGGTGTAAGGTTAAAGATGTTGATAAAGCTATGTGTTTGTTGTATGAAATGGTTAATGAAGGTTTGTGTCCTGATGTTGTGACATGGACAACACTTGTTAGTGGGTTTTGTGAAGTTGGTAAGCCTTTGGCTGCTAAAGAATTGTTCTTTACAATGAGGGAGTATGGTCAGGTTCCTAATCTTTTGAGTTGTGCTGTTGTGTTGGATGGTTTGTTTAGATGTCATTTTTGTTTTGAGGCGGTGTCGTTGTTTAGGGCTTTGGAGGAGAGTGATTTAGAACTTGATATTGTTATTTACAATGTTATGATTGATGGTTTGTTTAAAGATGGAAAGTTGAGGGATGCAAGGAAGGTTCTTGCGCGATTGCTTGTTAAAGGGTTGAGATTTGATTCATATACTTATAATATAATGATTGGAGGTTTGTGTAGAAAAGGACTTTTGGATGATGCTGAATACTTGCTTATGAAAATGGAAGAGAATGGATGTCCACCTAATACATGTTCTTATAATGTCTTTGTACAGGGATTGTTGCGAAATCATGATGTTTTAAGGTCAAGAAAATACCTTAAGAAAATGAAATGCAAAGGGTTTGCAGTGGATGCTACTACCACAGAGTTGCTTATAGGCTTTTACTCTGATGATAAAGAAAGTAATGCATTTCAAGACTTGCTGCAGAACTGAAGTTTGATTGGGATTTAATTGCGCTCTATTCATTATTTGATGTGAATTTTTCATATAATGTTTTAGGAACCTATTTGATTTGACGGTTAGACGGTTAACTAGGTCCCTTAATCGTCATTGCGACCATTGTGGGTTCAAATTGCCTAATTCCATTAAAAACTTGATGGTATACTATAATGGCCAAGGCCAACGGCAGTTTGATGTTCATATATGAAAATCCAAATTGGATTATGATAATGATGGTGTTCTAAATGGTGCTCACAATGAAGGCCTTGCTTTGCTAGATTGCAGTTACAAGATTCTGGTTGAGAAATATCTAATGTCCATACAAAGGAAGGTATGTTTCACAGGACCTAGAATTTGGACTTCTCCCAAATAATATTTACTGTTTTCAATTTTACCTTACGAACTCATTAGTATCCTCTGTTTGCCTTCAATATGTAAAGTTACCTTTTGAGATTTGTCGTATGACATATTTGTGGTATGAATATGTGTGGATAAGTTTGTTGCACATGATTGTGAAATTGTTGATTAGTTTTGAAGTTCTGTTGTAATTTGTAAAATATTTTCTTCAAAGGCTAAATCTCTCCCCTATTTGCTTTTCTATTAGAGGTTAGGAAGAAAGGGGGTGAAAATGTTCAGTTTTCCTTAATCCTTATTGTTTTTTGACGTCACTTTAGAATAGGGAAGCATTTGTTTTGGCATTCATTTTGAAACTTCTGTTTTGTAGTGGAATCTTTGTATTCTTTTTATTCTAAATAAGGTCTGATGGTACATATCTTCCATTTCAGCTCTCACAAAATCGAACAATTTTGAGGTATATCACAGTAAAGAAACACAGAATCACTGGAAGAGAGAAACACTGTTTGAGGTGTATCTTTGATGGGTAACTACAGGTTCAACTAGTCAGATAAGATTTCAGATGCATGATTTTACAAGCTCAGAGACACAAGTAGATCAAGGGACCACAATGACTCTCATGTTATGAAAAAGCACAGCTAGCTCATACTTAATGAGTTTTATACAATTTCACAGTCCGCACATACCCGAACATTAACAATGCCAATGAAGTTCGATGTCGAGGTCCTTTGGAACCACTTAGTTTAGAAGATCAACCAAATTGGATGAGTTAATGTCTCAGTCACTATCTATCAAATTATTGCAGAGGAAAGCAGTAGAACTAAGAGAGAGAAAAATCAATCCAGTGCTAATTTTTACGGGCACTACAGATTGTAACAAATCAGTTAGATGATAAGTTTGTTAATTGATAGTTAGGATTAGTGTGCATTCAGTTTTTCTGTTATTTTCAGTTTGCTTTAATAGCTTGAACACTTCAAGTTCATCTGTATAAATTCATGTACTCTTAATTTTACCAATAATGAATCATTCAATTCAGGTTCAATATATAAAGCTTAGAGTCAATATTATGCTCTTTATTTTTTATTCTTTTTGTTATTTATTTGATGATTTCTTCCTCTCCTTTATGTATCAATTTTTTCTTCACTTTTTTTTGTGCTGTGCCCCGGCGGCTACATTAGAAATCATCTTGAGTACAATACTTTCTATTATTAATTATAATACAAATGAAATCTAATTAAAATTTAATTATAATTCAATAAAAAATTTAACTTTGAATATAATATTACTAATTTAATAGATTAACTAAAATTAGTTTGTAGCATATCAAAAGATAGTTTTCTTTGACTATTCTCAGTCAAATGAATATAAACATAAGAGTATATAAAATTGACTTGGTGGTTGAGGTGAAAGAGTTGAGGAGAACCAATATAAACATAAGGGTATATAAAGTTGACATGGTGGTTGAGGTGAAAGAGTTAAGGAGTGGAGTGACAAGGAAGGTCAAAGGTTTGGTCTCCACCTTCTGTGTATTATTAACCATTTCTAAAAATATTAACATTACTAACATTGGGCTATTCCATAAAAAGATAAAAATGGATATAATCATAAATATGTAATCACAAAACCAGAGAGAGATATATTTACTAAATTTATCTCAAAGTATCTTTTCCATTTTTTCAAAAACATAAAGTACCATTTTCTAAGACCTCAAAGTAAAATCTAATTATCCCTATAATATATTTTTGCAAATTACTATTGTGATAAGTGTCGATTAGACTATTTGAAGTAAGATTTCTTAATTTCCGATCATGTTTCTCAAGAGTTTTGATTAAATTTATCTTTTTAAAAGAAAGCAGCTAGTGAAACAAACCACTATCATAATAGATTTTAATGCAGATATCCTGCTGCACCTCTTATCCTTTAATCCTGAAATTACAGAAATTGTAGGGCATGATGATCCAACTAATATGAGAAGACTTATTCATTTCCAAAAATGCATTTATTTATGTTCAGAACACTCCATGAACATATATTTACATTCATTTGAACTTATCACCGTAATAACTATCTGCTTAGGCATCTACGTGGACAAGATGTGAATTTTCCTTCAAATCGTGCCCATTATTCCTTGAAAATACGAAAACACCAAAGAACATCAACCTTACCATTTTCTCTAGTCCAAGACACAAAGGTATGCATTTCTTTTTGTTCTTTTTAATTCCAATGCTCAAGAGATAGCTATTTTTAAACCTTTTTGTTTGTAATCTCATAAGGAGTTTGAAATCCAATACTTTCCACAGCTCCAACTGTCTTGAATAACCGTCTTTTGTTTACCTCCTCGACCAGAGATCGGTGTAGTAATTGGCTCCTCATATCAATTAGTGACTTGTTCCTCGTTAATATACGATTGTCGGTCATCTTCTTACTTTCACTTGTAGAAGGTGCTTGTAGTCCAGCTAAAACTTTGCACTGATTCAAAGTGATTTGGTCTTCACCATGTGAAAACATTGTAAACTTGTGACTCATGATGGGATGTTTATCTTTTCTTGTTGAAGCCACATTGTGATCCTGGTCGTCCACAGAGCAAAAATTCAAGTCGGAGTATGTCCCGTGTGAAGAGCATCGTGAACTGGCATCATCGCACATATCGTCTGCAACAACAGTTTATCAGGTTACTCTAGAAACTAAAAGTTAAAACACCATTTTCACTCTCACTAAATGAGTATTGTAAACTATAGTATATTTTCATGAGGACTTTCTCACATAATCATGGCAAAATTAAACTGATATGAGAAAGAGGCACATTTAACACTAAGCCTAAAATCTTGTATTTGCTCCTTCACAAATAAAAATTAAACTAAGAAGTTATGTCCGGGACCTTATGTCTTAGAGAGCATTGGCAAAAGTTATGTCCTCAAAAACACTACTATTCCATGGTAACTACGCAATGCTCTACAAAGTACAAACCCAACCGATGGAATAACTCAAGCCTGATGCTAAGTAGATGGTGTACAGGTCGATAATTTAAGCACATCAATGAAATATGACATTCACAATGTGGTAGGGCCAAGGGAAAAAGAAGCCATACCATGGAGCAAACGATATCCATTTGATACATCATCAGCTCTATTGACTGCACTGGATAATGATTCTTGCGATGATGAACAAGAAGAGACAGAGTGATGATATTGATGAGGACATTCATCATTCTCATCATCATGATAACTGAATGAATGACAGGTGTGTGGATGGTTGCTATTTCTTCTATCGGGCAGCAGGACGGATATCTCTCCTTCAATCATATTAGCAATTTCAGAATGCTCCCAATCTGTGATGTCCAACTCTTTCACCATCTCCATTGCAACATCAATTGGGGTGTCATTGAAAATGTCAAAGGGAAAATAGACATTCCTAGCAGAACCTGCATGAAAAGGCAGAGGAAATTAAAGACTCAAGTTCATTTACAAAACAAAAGGATACGTTGCTGCGTTTGAAATAGGAAGAAGCAAATATTTAGACAGTTTTGAAAGAAAATTTTCTCTACAATGAACCAAATAGGGTTTTGAGTATAAAAAAAATATCAAGTACCATCCTTGTCAGAAATTTGCACTTTGAGAAAGATAGAATCATCTTCAGGATTCAGCTTCCCGGTTATTGACATTGAAGTCCTAGGTGAATCGCCCTTCAATTGAAGTTTATCCATCTCAGTGTAATTTAAAAATGGATCCTGCATCACAATCTTTGTTATCGTTGATGCATCATCGGACACAAGAAATGGATCCTTCAACAGTTCCTTTGCTGATGGTCTCTTTGCTGCATTCACTAGGCATTTTCCAATAAATTTTTGTGCTTCTGCATCTTCAATCCGGAAAAATGCTGCCGGTAGCTTACCCTGAACATTCAAAGACAGAAAAATCGCTTACATATATAAAATTCCTGCTTTGCCGATATCCTTAAACCTTTAAACTGAGATCTGAATTTACCGATGTCACTTTCTTGTATATCTGCGCCGGATTAGTACACTCACTATATGGATAATCAGATGTAATAATTTCCAAAACACACATGCCAAATGAGTACACATCAACAAGTTCATTGTATTCTTCTTCATACAATTCCGGTGCCATGAACTCTGGGGTTCCTGGCACAAAAGAGAGAGCATATTAACAAGCAATAGTTAGCATGGCTCACTGCCTGCAAAAGAAAGATAAGTACCGATAACGCTGTGAGCTGGCTGTGAACCACGTAGAATTGCCGCTAGACCAAGGTCACCAATTTTCACTTGTCCAAGATGTCCATTGACAAATATGTTGTCACATTTGAGGTCCCTATGAATTACTGGAGGATCATGTTCATGCAGATAAACAAGACCCTGTAAGATTTGGCGAGCCCAACTCTTTATTGCTTGCATGCCTACATGCTTATATGTCTTCCTGTATCTGTGAAACCCCATAGCTTATCAGTTATTGATTCAACACAAAACTAGTAAAAAAAAAGTGAAATAGAGATTCCATGACTGCCATCAAAGTTAACTGATCGTAGAAACTTGTGATTATGTTTTCATTGTTTAGCTGATTCCTCTTGAGTGATCATTAAATAAGAACGGTCAAAGGTTCTAATATGTCTCTTGTATCAAACAAGATCCATTTGATGATTTTTCATCCTAATTTGAGTTGGAAGTATCCACAAGTGAAAGATAAATGATAGATGAGAGGCTTGATAGGTGAGAGATGCCTCCCATTTACAAACCCATTTTCAAGCCATATCGCATTCAATGTGAGATTCTTAACACATACACCCTCGTGTCCATGACTACACGTTTAAAGCTTGACTTGAGTGGTCCGATATCGGGTCACACAACGGATTTTAGTTAGACTCTGATACCATCTCAAATTTTTGGAATGAGTCTAAGTCAACCCTACAAAATCAGCTTATAAAGTGAGAGATGTCTCCTACTTATAAACTCATTTTCAAGTCATATCTCATCCAATGTGAGACTTGTAACAATCTCCAAGTTCATTGTTAAAGTTTTTATCTACGCTTTAAAGATTATGTTAATTGTTCATGCATATCATACATACACTGATAAAAGAAATCCAATAATTTATCATTGACATATGTGCATGCCATGAAACTACGTACCATGGACACAATCACTTAGAATGAATCAGAATATTGGAGAACTAAAGAACTGTAAAATGGGAACCAAGCATTTACTAGTTAGTAGTTAAAAAGAAAGTTACTCTCTTAGTGTCCCAGAAGTGAACATTTCTGTAATGAAGTTGAAAGTCCTGTTGTCAACATCAATCCAAGAAGTATAGAATTGCATGATGGATTGGTGTTTGAGGGTACTGAGAAGATGAACCTCTAAATAAAGTCTCTCCAAATCCTCTGGTGTACGAAGTGCCTCATTGAGTTTGACTTGGTTCCACGCTACCTCTATTCCAAGGACCTCATCAATTGCTTTATACACTGTTTTCATTGCCCCTTTTCCAAGAATATCTCCAACCTAATCACATTAAACACAGAACATTATGCTTAGCCCCTTAAAAAATTTCTGAGATGAAAAATCAGAAACAATTTAAGCATGGTTAAAAAAGGAATTATTGTCAATATCATTGTCACAACCAACAGCATATAGTCTCAGCGTTTCAGCCATCACAACATACTATAAACCCAAATTTAAGCAACAAGCTATAAAGCATAGAAAAGGCAGCTTGGATTTCACTATATCTAATGACACAGTATCACATGGTCATCATGCTCACAAGCTATGTAGCACCTACACTTCGAATTGAAAATGTGTCCTAATATCTGATACATGTTGGTGTTCCGACACAACACTGACATTTGTGATCACGTACAATCACTTGTATTTTCTCAAATTATAAGCGGTATCTTATGTATTAATATTGTGTCTGGTGTCTCTATATGTTCTTTATAGATTACAATCCTCACCATAATGTTGTTATAAATTCTTTCCAATTCTAACACAAAATTCCCAACAAAACAAATGAAAAAACAGAAAAATCTCAACTAACTACCTTCAATAACCAAAATTCAAATTAAATAACAATCACCTCAAAAAAAAAATCAAAAATTGAAAACCACAAGATCAAACTTAGAACTTACCCGAGCATATCGACCAGTTGGATCAGTTTCCATGTAACTATGCTCCTTTCTACCATCCTCTTTTTTGCCCTTTCTATTATTAGAATAATACATATTTAATTCTTAACTATACGATAATAATAATAACAATTATTATTCTAACTAACAAAGTAACAATCACCTAAACTTTATAAGCACTATAATAATTTGTACAACAACTTTTGTGCAAGAAAGACTACAAAAGTAAACACCAAAAATAAAATACAAAAACAGAAAGAGTTTATTTACTATTAATTTATCTAAAACTTTGTAGAATTAATCCTAAATCCAAGACTTTTCTTCGTGGTAAACGTGAGAGAAGATTCCAAAAAATAACCAAAAAAGCCTTGAGTAATCAATACTCTGCATTATTATCATACTACTCATCTTTACAACAACAACAAGAAATGAAAAGTAATCATAATCATGATTTGCAACCATTTGTTTTTTTTTTTTGTCTTGTTTTGAATTTTCTTGTTTTTTTGGAAAGTGGAGGATGTAAGATTTGACAAGAGACAAGACTAGAAAGGAATAAGTGGATAATAATTTTTTTGCTATGAAAATGACCATTTTCTGTAACTACCCTTTATATTGCATGTATATGTGTGTTTTGAGCAGGGTTAGTTTTGGAAATTTACATAAAAAATCACAAGTGTGGTAAGTAATTGTTTGTGTATGAGAGAAGTAGTGCACGGAACTTGAAGAATCTGTGGGGACACTTTGTTATAAGCATATTTTTCGAGATGATATAACAAGTGTAAATCCAAAATTGAACTTGGCAAATTCATCTGGAGAATAAATCCCAGAAACAAAAGAAGAATAAGATTGTAAGAGATGACTTTTATTAAAATTAAAATAAAAGTTTGGGAAGGTAGCTAGTTAAGGAGGTGGGATAGAGGTGATGAATATTGTACAAGTTTCAAGCTTTTGTGTCTATATATATATATATATAAATAAAATGAGCACAATAGAGTAGAAAATGTGTATGGAAACTTAATTGAACTTGTTTTAAATTGTGATTATAGTTGCGATTATAATTACATTTCATTTTCTTTTTTGGTCTAGTTTACACCGTACATTTTTATTTTGTGAAAAAATATGGTCAATACATTTAAAATTTTGGTTGTAATATTATTATACAGACTGTAAAATTGTTTATATTATAGTTGAAATTATAGTTACACGATACACCAATTCTATAGTTGTAGTAAATGATTCAAATATGTAATAAATTTTAGTTAATGTTAAAAGTAGGATCAACTTTCTTATAGATGAAAATTCTCAAATGTACATATTTAGAATTTTGGTGTTCAAAATTCAAAATATTATTACTAATTCAAATTTAATATTTTAAATAATAAAATAAAATATATATTTTTTTTAGACTATTTGATTTAGATCAAACCAACACAAAACAAATCCAAATTTAATGAGAGTAAATTGGGATAGACCACATTGTGAGTGAGGTGGCAACATAAGAGGGCTTGTGATTGTGTCATGTGTATGAGGAAAGTCAAGGATGACAAGTTTGACTTTTGAGTCTAGAAGGAACTTGTCAGCAGTAACCTTTTGATTGATTCTATGGCTTTGAGATTGTTAGGCAGGTGGTAATTGTATCCATGTTTTTCATTTTGTCACGTTTTTTTGTCGCATATGATATGGATAATAATGTAAATATGAAAATCTTATGTTATATTTTTCTAATGTTTATCCAACTCTTAGTATCAGTAGCAGAATAGATAACTAATCATTCTTTCAAGATATAATAAAATCTGTAGCAGAACGAATATTATAAATTTATTTCTTAATCTTCACTTTTCTTACTTTTTTAATTGTCTTAAGAGCATATCACATTTGCTTTTTATTATTATAACTATTAATTTTAAGTTATAATCTATTATAATTTATTAAAATTAATATTTCAGTTTATTTTTTTGTCATCCCATTACTTTATTTATTATATGTTTTTATTTTTATTACATCATAAATATTTTTAAGTGTTGAAGATAAGCATGTGAATAAAATAATTATAGTTGAATG
>JBBPBS010000276.1:20839467-20856819 GCA_037974835.1 Cicer judaicum | reverse complement strand
TAAAATAATTTTTTCTCATTTTAAATTTTCTGATCATATTCAATTATTACAAATCAATAGAGTAATATTGTAAAATAATTATATTTATAATACATAAAATATTATTTATAAAATTTATAAAATATTTAATCAATATATGTGCAACATGCACAACATAATCTGATTTACTCTAACATTATCAACTTTAGTTAATTGATCATTACAATGTTCTTTTTAATGAATAATTCGTGAATAATTATTATTAACTCACAAATATTTATCTTACTGTAGTAAACGATTAATAACAAAGACTATAACATTTCAAAAAAAAAAAAAAACAGAGATTCTGATTTAGCTATATATTAACATATTGTGTGATTCACTTACTCTCTTGTCTTTTCTTATTTTTTACTTTCACTTAGTGCCTACTTGGAATTTAATAGAGGAGAAAAATTATGCAGCCATTTCCCAACACCATATATTAGTCCACTACCTTTCTCTTGTATCGAACACACTTCTTTGGTTTAACAAACAACTTCTTAACAAAAAGAAGTGGTACACCTCAAGGTGAAGCACTAGGCCTAATGAACATTTTGCCCTCCACGTCCTCTTAATCATGCACCAAAAATGACTTAGAATCATATTTTAACCATGAATTTGAGCAAGGAAGAAGAAATAAAGATAGGGCTGTTGATGAGTATTTTATTGAGAGAGAAAAAGGAGTGAAGGAATATATTGGAGAGTTTTGTTGAAAATAAGAAGGAACATGAGAGGAAGTGGTGGTATGAGGTTGATTATGAATAGAAGAAGAAAGATGAAAGCGAAGGGTATTATGTGTTGTAGTGATGGAGTTTGGGTGCTAGTCAACCACCTCATTACTAACTTATGCTTAACTTAACTGTGAGTGAGAGTGAAAAGAAAATATAATTAAAATTTAAAATAAAAATCTTTACTTTTAAAAATTAACATAATGAATACTCTATCTCTTAATAGGTATATATCTTTTAAATGATTTACCAATTAAATAAATATTCACACAATAAAATCTTCATAGTCATGTATTGAAAGTAGAAACAATGCAATTAAAGACAAATTTGACATATAAATCTAGATCTGTTCACATCACTGACCACAACTTAAAACATGACAATTCCTTGAATGACCTCTTGTAAGAAGGATTAACACTTGAAGAGATAACATGAGAATTAGAGAGGCAACATGGGGTCTATATAGTTAACATATTACAAAATGATTAGCATTATTGGCTTTATTACTATTTGAAACAATAATTCTCTTAAAAAGGTATTTTCACTAAATCCAAAGTTGAAAACACAATTGATATATGAATGTTCTATCCAAAGTTGGAAATACAACTGATATATGAATGTTCTAGAAGGATGTACAAACTTAATGATAGATAAAAAGGAAGATTCATTTACAATAATATTAGTTTACATTAACCGAATTAACAGAAAGACAACTCTTGATTTCATCAACTCACTACATAATTGTAACTTATATCATCAAGTTATCATTCAATCAATGACTTGTGTTTACTGCTAGGGTAAAAATGTTTACATGTATGATGATTAATCCTGCTTTGTGTGAACTTAACTGCGATGATGATAAGAACGGCGACAATAAGATGCAGTAATTAACTGGACAGAATAATAATACCTCCGATTTCAAATTCAATTGATTTGGGAGATATCACATTTCCGTGTCGTTGAATCTTCTAACTATTTGATCCATCAACAGGTCCATTGTCATCATGTGATGTGAGGAGAAGATGCTATTTCAAATTATTATTAGTTACTTACGATTTGTTTTCAATTGAAATTGAAAGGGTTTGTGTTATTGTATTGCTAAACGGAAGTGATGAACAGACAATTGTGTCTTTATACTGCAATTCCATTAACTTTTGTAAAGACTTTTATAATGTACTATAATAATAATTAATCAATACTTACAACCCTAAATTTTCCCTTAACAAACTTAACTAAGCACATGTTTGGGATCAACGTGGCGCGTCTCACTTAAAGCTAAGTTTCGTTAAAGTTAAAGTTAAGTCTATAACAAATATAAAATTAACTTATACTCCATTGGCAATTGTAGAAAATGATTGGCACCAGAACACATGGCTAAAAAGTACCACATAATACAATTCTCCCATCAAATTGCTAGGAAAGTATATCAAAATAACATACAAGAATCAATATTAATTTTAAAATCACAAACATTATAACACAGATGAGTTCATTTCAGATAAAAAA
Organism: Cicer judaicum; assembly: GCA_037974835.1. Classification (NCBI taxonomy): domain Eukaryota; kingdom Viridiplantae; phylum Streptophyta; class Magnoliopsida; order Fabales; family Fabaceae; genus Cicer; species Cicer judaicum. Next base: position 20,854,567 of record JBBPBS010000276.1, on the reverse strand, counting down.
TATATAGTCTAGTAGCCAATAGGGGCAGTTAAAGTTGCTTCTTGTTGAATGATATTCTCCAAAACAGCTTCAGATGATGTCAAATGATACTTAAGATCTTCCACACATTGACTTAAAATGTCTATCTTCAAACGCAACACTTCAACTTCTTTGGTAACCTGTTGCTTAGAATCCAATAGTTTTTGAAATGCAACTTGAGATACTTGCAATTCAGGAAACAAAGCGCGCCTCTCAACACCGTCCAACCAATCCTTATCAAAACCAAAGCTGCGTGCATCTTGTAATAACTCAACAAATTTAGAGTGGCTTGAGCCTAACACATCCAATACACTTTGAGTCTGGAGGAATTTCAATAGCTCAGCTAAACAGTTGTAGGCATAACCCTTGTATCTGTTACTCAATGATGTGTCCCCTAATAGAGCTGTAGGATGCTTTACAAAGAAATCAGTCAACACAGACAAGTTCTCATAAACCAAATTATTCTTGGCGATTAGTTGCTCAAGCTCCCTCGTGACAAGCAAAGAAGAACTTAAGTCTTCTATTGTTTGAGAAGGGTCTCCTAAAAGTATAGGAAATAATGATTATGCTTTATTTGAACAGAGAGTAAAATTAATTAAAAATAAATTGAATCAATATTAGAATACCTTTAGAAGGCATTGAAGGAAACTGAGATGCAACAGAAGAGAGTCTTGATTTGGAAATTTTTGTTTCATCATCCTTAGGAAACTGTTTTTCAACAATTGAGCTTGCTTGCATGGCAACATCATCATTTAAAGAAACTAAACAAATTGTGAAATAGGAAAAAAATTCAAATTCAAAATCAAAATCAAAATCAAAATCAAAATCAAAAGGATGATTGGTAATTGCTGAAGTAACATAAGAATAAAAAGTATATTCGAAAAGTCTTCACCTTGATCATTAATGGTCTCTGTAGTGGCAATGGGAAAAGAAGTCATGGCTATTTGGCCATCACCATCTTCCTCCTATACACAGATTCAAATCAACAAATGATATTATCAATAATTATAGGATCAACCTTACTATAATTAGCTATATATATTTTAGACTTAGTTCGGCAGAGCTTGATTTCAATACAAATAGAATTTTTTTGGTTACATACTATAAACTCACCGGCGAAGATGTTTTACACTGAGAAGTAATTAATGTGCCTGTTGGTGAATTTACTAATTCTAAATGAGTTGATGATGATGTTATTGTCTTGACACTAGTTGATGTACTTCCTTCTTCCACACTTATCTCGATACCCTGTTTAAAGTTTAAAGGATGTTTAAGTTTGTAATATAATTCAATTCCTATATTGAAAAAGTGTTTAAAAAATAAAAAAGAATACAAGCAAAATAGAGGAAATGCCTTTTGTTTAAGATTAGCAACTTTTTGTATAGGTGGTTCATTCTTTGTTTCTGAAATAGTGGACAACGTTGCTGCTGGTGTTTTTTCTGATGTTGAACCCTCCAACTAAATTGCATAGCATGAAAATGTAAATTAGTAACAGCATATAAATTTTTAAGCAGTAGTTGAAGTGAAATTTAATTTCTTTAATATTTTTATTTGTAACTTTATATGCACAATGAGGTGGTACTATATTACATGATTTTGGTGAGATTGTTGGACTGTAGTATCAATTTGTCCAAGTGAATGTTGTTGGTCTATTGATTGTTCATTCATCTGTAATAAGAACAAAAGCATTAGTGATATGAAACTATTTATTACAACCAAGGGACTTATTGAATGAGATAGATTGGTACTGACCTGTGAAGAAGTCAACTCGTGCCCTGATGCGGCTTCAACTTCAATCTCAGTTGCAAAATCTTGAGTGGTTTCTGCACTTGAACTTTCATTACCAGTATCACAGCCTTCAATTTTTTGTCGTAATTGTGGAAATTGGTCCTCCAAATATATATGTATCTCAAGTTCTATATCAAAATGTTATATAGATAAACATGATATGTAATATTTGCAACGAACATGTAAGTTTTGAAAAATAAATAGTGGATATGGTGAGTACCAAGGTCGGAAAAAAAATCATGAGTTTTAAAGTTGTTGTTGGTTGTTGATGTTAAAGTGAGAGAGAGTTTTTGACAGTTCTGTACAAAACGATTTTTTACAGCCTGAAAATGAATTCCTTGGGCTTGGTAGAGGCTTGGTAGGTTGTCAAATGCTACAACTCTCAGATTTGGAATTTCAACTTTGTGATCATCATGACTTTCACTTTTGAATATTTCCTCTAGCTCATCTGCTTCTCTTATCATCAGAGCCTCTAGCTCAGGAAGCTCTTTACATAGGGAGACCGGAATGACACTTTTCAACTTGTTGCACTTTACAATTACAACTGCTTTTAGGTTTGGGAAGCATGTTCTTGAACACAATGAATTTAAATTCTCTAAATCATCTTCAATGATATGTTTCAACTCTTTGCATTCTTCTATTCTTAGAAAAACCAATTGTTGTAGGCATTTTATAATACAAGTGGAGAAAACCGCTTTCAATTTTTTACATCGATTGATTTTTATCCATGTGATGTTTTTGAGGGCAATTGAATTTTTGGGACCCACAAAAAGACATGTCATCAAAGGCAGCTTATCCAACTCAATCCTTTGCAAACCTAAATTTATTTGTCGTACATTTAATTCGTTGAAAAAATATATATTTTCAACTTTGGTATTGTACACCTCAAGCCATTCCAAAGCGCGTAAATGCTCCGCATTCCCACTCAATCTCTACATGATCGCACATAAAATAAATTATATGTATGATAATAACATTTCTGAAATTAAATAAGATCTCATTTTAGAGGAAGTAAACTGAGTGTTTGGTGTCGTAAATAGATAGTTTACAAGAATTAGGAATCATTTTGATGAGAAAATTGTTTGAAGAACGAATTTTAAATAATGTGATGTAATGAGAAAGTAGCATGAAAAGAAAACTTTTATATATAGAGAGAGAGTCATCAATTTGTATGATTTGAAAGTATCTGACGTGGGAAAAGTAATGAGGCTGAAAATATAAACTTTTATGTTGAGAAAATGAATCATTAATTTACATGGTTTTGAAGTATTGATGTGATTCATAATTTATAATTTATAAAATTAAATTAAAAAAAATGATGAGAACATATGAACATATGAATTCATATTTGAAACATACGGGTTATTCCATATGTCTCTCAATACTCTTTATATTCAACACAATCTAAAGACATTCAACGAGTAGGATTGAAACCAATTATTAGTTTAACAAACAAAGATATATATGAAAAGAGGGTTACCTTCATTAAATCACCAATAGATTTGATATCAACCTTGGAGCAGTTTTTGAAATTAAGAATTTCCAAAGGTGGAAATGTTGTTTGATACTGTTTGAGACACATGGCAACTAAACTTCGCAGATTTTGAAGAATGAGACATTTCAATGTTGGAAGATGAATGTGAATCTCAGTGTGATTTTCAAGGTCGTCAGCATAGTATCCAAATATGTATTTCAATTTCATGCAACCTTTAATGAAGATCTATTTCAATTTTGGAAAGACATTGCCCCAATTATTTACACCACTGTCATAATCTCCAGTGTCAATTATTATGTTCTTCAATGCATTACAGTTTCTAATTGTCAAAGTTTCCAACAACATTTTTGGAGCAATTGCCAAGATAAATACTGATTTTATCTTCGAAATATTAGTCAATACAATCTCTTTAATATAGCACAAGATATGTGATTGTCTTGAAAGACAATGCGCACGTTCCCATATGTTAAGGCCATATGAATTTGATTCCTGTGAAGTGAATCCAAATAAAAAAGAATTTAAACGATCTCTTAGTATTATGATTCTTGATTTAAACCATTGATAAAAAAGAAATAGAGAAGAGTAAATTGAATGATATTGATGATAGAAAAAATTAATTACATCAAGGAATACAAAGAGTTATATAGTCAGTTAGATAAATAAATAACTAGTGTAAAATAACTAACTAACTAGTGTAACTATTTAAGTAACCAACTTGACTAATTAATCAACTAAGATATCTAACACTTAGTGTGGATATATAAAACTCAAAAAATTGCAAACTTATCATTTTTTTTATAAATTATAATTTTTCTCTTATACAAGTCTTAAAGATGAGCTTACATTAACTATAATTAATTTAATGCATCAAGCTTTTACGATTTAATTTCTAATAGTATTGATACTAAAAGAAAGTCGTATTTAAGATTGTTAATATGTACATATGTTATAAATATATATCTAATAAAAATAAAGTATTGGAAGTTTATTATAAATAAATAAAGCAGCAAAAGATAACATAACAGAAGGTGATAGGATTACCGATGAGATTAAGCAATCCTGTTGTTCATCCTCAAAAGCCAATGGGATTTTAGTACATGCAGTACTCATCCATGAAATTATATTGCATTTGATAGGGACCAATTGTGTTTATGGCTTGGAAGCGTATGTAGAAATGAAAGATGGCTCCTTAAAGGAAAAAGTCATGGTATGGTCACATTTTGGGAAAATATCAATAAAATTCGGTAAACCATAAAACTTCATTTGTTTTAAGGAACCAAGTTTGACATCTTGGCTAAATATATACTGCAGCTTATGACAACTATGTATTGTGATAGATTCTAGTGCCGGAAGATCTTGAATAAAGGGAAATGAAAGTAAAAATTCAAAACCAGAACACCATTGTATATTAAGATCTTTAAGTTTTGGAAACAATGAGCCATGACTCCGACTGTCATTATCATCATTACCTATTTCGTCTCTCAATTCCTCCCCTTTTCTTTCATCCATTATTATGTATTCAATACGCCCACAGTGAATTATTTCCAACATCTCTAATAACATTAGGCTATGACAAGTTGACAGTTGAAATAGGGAGATTAACATTGGGCATTCCCTCAATGACACACTTTTAAGATTGCAGAGGTTTAGGTTGCACTTAAATAAGCTTTGCAAATGTTCACAACCCATGATTGATAGCTTCTCTAAACTCTTAAAAGAGTCAAAGGAAAGAGGACCATTGCACAGTTCTTTCAAATTTTCTAATTTAGAAAGAACTAGTACAACCAACTTGGAGAAGACATTTGGTACTTGAAAACCAGAATGCTTGGTGTCAATGAGGCACTGTATTTGTGAATTACATTTCAAACCAAGTTCGGCTAGATCACTCATACCTTGATCTTCAGGAACAATCTCGGGTATGAGATTTCTCTTGTTGATTCTTCTTAATCTAAGAACCTCAGCTGTTTGCATACAATACTTCAGTGTTGATTCAGATAGACAAATTTCATCATTTTCTACAAGAGACATGAACTTGGACGATGAATCGATGTTTGAAATCTCGTACTCGCTGACTACAAACCTTTGCAATTTAGGGAAAGTCATTTCTTGGCAAAAATCATTAAAACTACTTATGACATACAACTCTTCAAGTGATGAGCATCCTTTAATCACTTCAAATGGGTTATTCCTTAAAATTTCACAAAATTCCAACTTTAACAATTTAAATTTCTTCAGTTTTGTAATTTCATGTGGCAATTCATTCATTTTACAATAATGGAAATCAAGTGTCTCAAGACTTTGCAAGTTTACCAAAATAGAGATGTCGCCCAAATCGACGCCCAAAAAGAGAAGAGATCGAATATTCTTTAATGACTGAATTGATTGTGGCAATGATAGAGTTGACGCGCATAAGGATAACTGACTAAAAGAACTCGAAGGCCAATATTATTTTCAAAAAATGAATTAGGGACTTCTATTTTCTCATCGTGGCAGTATCCATCCTTATGCAGGACGACAATTAGCATCTCAAGCTTGGAACCATACAACTTATGAGAAAACACATCCACTTGCTTACTTTTGCATAGCAAGTATTTAATATTGTTCTCCCTTTCGACCATTGCCTTTTGATTTTCATCATACAAATTTACTGTTTGAATCTCTTTGTTTGCTATCCATTGGGCGGCATCACGAACTAAGTCATGCATTTTCACACTCCATTGATCGACCTCCAACAATAAACAAGAATCTAGAAGTTTTTTTTTGGATGTATGTACTTTACTTCGAGCATCTTCATAGCTGCCATAATCTTCCCCAAAATGACCTGCTGCTATGCCAAGTCTGGTTAACGTTTCCAGAGGAATATCTTCATCTTCTGGAAATACAGAACATAAGAGGAATAGTCTCTTAGCCTTTTCATCCTTTATATTATCATAGCTAAACTTCAAGCATTTATAAATTTTAACCAGTTCATCATCATCTTCATCACCACTGTGCATGGACATATGTTTCTGCAAGGATTTTAAGGCCACCTCCCACTCTCTGTGATGTTGTTCTCCTTTCAAACTACTGGCTATAACAGCAATTGCAATTGGTAATTTTTTGCATTCATTTGCAATTTTACAGCCCTTATCGAGCAAACTTTTGGGGGAACTATCGCTTAGACTGGCATACCTTTTGAACATGATCCATGCATCTTCTTTAGATAAAAGCTCCAATTGGATTGTCTTACTGCATCCCATTTTGTTGCATACCATCATTTTGCGTGTGGTTACAAAAACTCTGCAACCTTTGTGATTGTCACTATATGGAATCCCAATTTCATCAAAATCAATATCTCCCCACACATCATCCAGTATTAGAAGTATCTTCTCATCATTGGTTAATCTGCCCCATAATTTTTTGGGACGGTCTGATTCAGTACAGTCATCCCATTTCAATCCCAAGGGTCCAGCAATATCATCTTGAATCTTTTTAATATCAGGAGAATTTGTCACTGTTGTATCGATAACATGATTAAATAGTTTGTATTGCTTAAGTTCCTTACCCACTTGTTTGGCCAATGTAGTTTTTCCTGTGCCCCCCATCCCTTGCAAACCAATTATATAAATGTTGTCATCTTTTAGAGCTTCCAAAAGCTCTTTGTATTTAGATTCTCGACTTTTAAAAGAAATATAATGTTGGGATGAATAGCGTTCAACATCTGGAAGACGAGCAGGGAGTCCAATTGCAAGTTCCTTTCCAGTTTCCATCAATCTTTTAATATGCTCCTTCTTATTTGCCAGTTCTTTTCCTCTTCTATATCGCCATATGCAATCAGGACAAAATCCAAAAACACATTTTTGTTTTGTTTTGATGTCTTCTTGAATGAGTTTATAGGCTTCTTCTTCCCAAAAAAGAGCATTATCTTGAACCTCTTCTCCTCTTCTGGTAACCACATCAACACGCTGCTTGAAAGTTGTCCTTTCTGCTTCCAACCTAGCTTTTTCTTCTTCGAAATCCTTAGCAATGCACATGAAGCAACATATATAACTTGATTCTGCCATTGCCCCATTTATCAATCTCTCCACATATGGCTTTGCCAAATCAGTTAGGAAACCCGCCATCTAAAGAAATTTCAATAGATCAAAGTTAGGCGCACACACACACACACACATATATATATAAATAAGGAGCATATAAAATGTGAAGATATATATATCAACGGGTAATAAGTATTAGATTTTTGAAATAACTGCTTAGGACAATAAACAGGATAAAAAACTTGAATTCAAAATAACTATACTGTGATATTTATAACTACATGGATCATAAATAAAGCAATTATTAAATATAATTTGTCTAAGGTGATATTAGCTCTGGGTTCTATGAGCAATTTATCTATGAAAACGGTAACAAGTTATGAAAAATTGATCATGCAGAAAAGTAGAGTGCAGACCGAAAAATGGAACGAAAGGGGAGCAATTTAAGGGATCAAAGTGAAATCTAAAAATAACTTAAAGAATTAAAAACACTACGAGACCAAAGTTAAATTCAAAAATAGCTTAAGGGACTAAAATGAAATGAAAAAGATTTAAGGGACCAAAAATATAATCTAGTCTTTTTGTAACAAATGACAGCAGTCAATATCAATTCTATGTACTTCAACAGAATTGGGCTGAAATTTGCTTGAACTTAGATGGCCAGTTAAAATGACTGCTTATAATTTTTTGTCTTTAAAGATAGAACATGGTCTACTCTTATCCTCATGAGTCAGTCTCTCTAAAAAATTATACAAAAACATTAAACTGAAGTCGATTCATTAATCAATCTAAAACTTGGTCCCTTTGAAACAAATAAAATATCCACAGAATATCCAACAGTAATAGGAAAAAGGATCGAGTAATAATTATTATATATTTGAGGTAATTGCTTATGACAATAAACAGAATAAAAAAACTTAAATAAATTAAAAACAACTATACAGTGTTATGACTACATGGATCATAAATAAAATAAACCAAGTAGTAATAAATATAATTTGTCTAAATCTAAAGTGATATTGATTTATGAGCAATCACAGTTAAAGTTACCTTATATGCAGCAAATTCAGTGCACACTCAAGCTGTATGAACAATTTTCCCTCTTCCTCCAACTCCAATTTTCCTCTTTCTCCAATCTGTAGTGTTCACTACAATTCAAGTTGTTCTGCAGCAACAAAAAGCATCAGAGACTTATAACAGTTGTTTGTTCTCCTTTATTTTTTGGTTTCTTACTACTTACTAAAAAAACAAAGAAGGGATAAAATTAAGTAAAGCTCGAACTATTTAGTAACTTAACTGCTAGCTAGTCATATCGATTTAAAGCATCAATTATCGGTCTCACTTCCACATATGAAATCCATTCATTTCCAACATGTGGGGTCTATATAATTAACAAGTTACAAAATGTTGAAAAAAAAAAGCAATATTATTGGCTTTATTACTATTTGAAATTATGGTTCTCTTAGAAAGGTATTTCCACCAAATCTAAAGTTGGAAACTGTTGACAGTGATATCTGGAATCTCAACAAATGAATCAAATTATTAGTTATAAAAAGCAAAACAATTAACTGGATGACGACGACGATAAGATGCAGTAATTAAGTGGATAGAATGATAATACCTTCGATTGATTTTGGAGAAAACACATTTCCGCGTCGTTGAATCTTCTAACTGTTTGAGCGATCAACAACTTCATTGTCATAATGTGATGTGAGGAGAAGATGCAACGCTTGATGGTTTCGAGTTGCTATTTTTTTTTTTTTTGATGTTGCCAAATGAAAGTGACGAACAAACAATTGTGCCTTTACATGGTAATTCAATTAACTTTTGTGAGACTTTTATAATGTACCAAATAATTAATTATTTTTCAAAAAATACTACAAAATATAATGATAATTAATTAATTACTACTGTTAATTAATCAAAATATTCATAAGGGTAGAAAATCTTTTATAGTGCTCAAGTTGGATATTGAAAACACATGTAATTGTATTGAGTGGAGTTTCATTTTGGAGGCACAATGCTGTTTGAATTAAGTGGAATAGTGCACATATGAACTATTTTAACCCGTTAAAAGATATTCGACAAGACGATCCAGTTCTTAGAAACCACTTCAATTTTCTTTGCTAACAATATTGTTTTCATAGCTAAGACTTTTGCAATGCTTCAGGGAAAAATAGTCTTGCAAAGTCTAAAGTCTTTTTTTCTCCAATAAAATTGCAAAGAGATGTGGCTAATGAGATTAGTAATATTTTGAGGTTTAAGCAAACTGATGACTTGGGCCATTATCTAGGTGCTCCTTTAGTGCACCAATGCATCACAAGACACAAATGATTAAGTTATCTAACTGGAAAGCAAATACCCTTTCTTTTGGAGGACAAGTGACCTTGGCACAATCCTCTATTACTAGTGTCTCGGGCTATATTATGCAAACAATAGAGATTCCAAGCTCTATATGTAACGAAGCATAAAAACTTTGTTGTAATTTCATTTGGGGGAGCACTAATGAGCAGCGTAAGTGTCACTTGATATCCTGACACCAAATCTAAAGTCCTAAGAAGGAAGGTGGGTTTGGTTTCCAAAATCATGGTGACCTTAACACAATTTATATGTAGAAGTTGACTTGGTACCTTGGGACCAAAAAAGAGAAGTTATGGGTGTAGATTGTTCGTGCAAAATATGCTTGTGGTCCCATGAATACCCCTTACTAAAGATACGTGGAATTGGGAAAAGATTAACTCCTCCTCATTGTGACCATTATGACTTTTCGATTTGGCCTCCCACTAATGATGAAAAGTTTAGTATAAATACGACATATTTGGTTAGTTTTTACACCATGCATAATCATACGAAACATCCCACTTTTTTATGAAGTTTGGCATTGGAGAGGATCTACAAGAATCCGTACAACTCCTTGAAAAATGGTGCATGGTAAAATGCTTATAAATGTAAAGATGTGTCACCCTAGCATGACATCTGAGGATATCTGCCCTGGATGTAATTTAGATCCTGCAACTCTTATACACATGACTACGAGGATATTAGACCTTTTTGGAATGATAAAATCAAACTTTGACTTGTGGTGTAAGTTTTTTAGTATTGTTATGCTAGCTTGGTTTGAATGGAATTCATCCAATCAGGAGATTTGTCGTACTGTCTGGCTTTGGTCACTATTCAACGTGGTTGCTATTCATTGTCTCTTAGGTTTTTAATCAACAATCGGATATGGGAAACAACTTTATGCTAAAGACATACGTACCCAAAATTCAATACAAAAACAAGTCAAAAAATGCCAATCAAAACACCTTACATAAATCCAGATTCCACAAACCCACCGTTGGCAAATGTTATAAAATAATTGGCACCAAAACACAGCACAAAAGTACCATACAATATGATTCCCCAATCAAATTGCAAGTAAAATTTAGCAACAAAAAAAAAAAGTTATAGACAAATGTTAGAAATTAATAGTTATGTTAATTTTTTAAATTTGAATGTGAATTCTCATTCTTAATATTTCTTCAACTTCTTCAACGTCTCTTAGTTCATCAACTAAACTACCTACGCGAGATTAAAATTTAGCAAAATAACTTCGTGACATACAACAATCAATATTATTTTTAAAAACACAAACATAATAAAACAATTTAGTTCATTTTAGATAACAAATGAAGAAACATTATACCCAACGATTAGACAATATATAGAAGGATAAAAGCTCCCACAATGAAAAACATAACAATGAAGGAATAGATGTCTCTAAAACAGCTTCACAGGAAGCTAACTGATGCTTAAGATATTCCACATGTTTGACTTAAAATTTCTTTGGTAATCTGTTGCTTAGAATCCAATAGTTTTTGTAACGCATCTTGAGATACTTCTAATTCAGGAAACAAAGCGCGTTTCTCAACACCATTCAACCAATCCTTATCAAAACCAAAGTTACGTGCATCTAGTAACAGCTCCACAAATTCAGAATGGCATGACCCTGATGCATCTAACACACTATGGGTTTGGAGAAACTTCAATAGTTCAGCTAGTAAGTTGGTTTTGACCTGTGAAGAAGTCAACTCGTGTCCTGATGCTGCAAAATCTGCAGTCGGATTCATAGGTTTCATAATGTATCTCTAAATATCATCATTAGAATTAAGCATAAATATTTCGTTTTTTTATTTGTTGTAAATATTATTGCATGATATGTAAAATCTACAGCGAACATGTACATAATTCCCTGGGCATCGCAGAGGCTTGGTAGATTGAAAAATGCTACAATTTTCAGATTTGGAATTTCAACTTTACTAGAGCTATTAAAGCCCAAAGTCTAAAGTCCCTTTTAAAAAACTCTCACTAAACTTCTAATATTAAGTTGAAATATTTTTTTTTAAACTTAGTCTTATTATTTCGTTATTTTTTTGTGGGGTGAGAAGATTCAATATTTTGTTAATTGTAATATTTTTTTTGAAAAAATTTTAAAATTTATTATAATTAATAGATTTATAAAATTGACGGCTCTAATCATAATCATGACCTTCACTTTTGAATATTTCCACTAGCTCGTCTGCTACTCTTATTATCAAAACATTTAATTCATGAGGCTGTTTACATATGGAGTCTGGAAAGACATTTTTCAACTTGTTGCACATTACAACATAAAGTACTTCTAGCTTTGGGATTCTCCAACTTGTTGCACATTTTCACTTTTCATCTTCAATTATATGTTTCATCTGTTCGCATTCTTCTATTCTTAGACTTTGTAATTGTGTAAACATCTTATAATATCAACGGAGAAAAAAATTTCAATTTTTCATATTGCGAGATATCCAACCTTCTAAGGTTTTTGAGGGCAAATGAATTTTTAGGATCTGCAAAAGACTCGTCATTGTAGACAAATTTGTTATCGTAGATCGATTCTTCAATACAATTGTCTCTTATAAAAGGGACATAGAGAGTATAATAAAACATCATTAACGAAAAATAACACATCCTAAAAAATAAACTCCAAACAAAAATGTGAGTAAAAATCTTAAAACTTTTGAAATAGATGGACTAAAATCCAAAATTAAAAAATGTGGAAGTAAAATTCTATTTCATTTAAAATAGAAAGATCAAAAATACATTTAAATATATTATTTTTAAATGTAATGATTTCATTTTATGTTTTCTCTCTATTGTTGGAAATAAGTTGAAACTCAATAAAAAATTTGACGTGACACATCTAACAAGCGCCAAACATTCTTCCAGTGAGTTATTTTACATTCATTGCTCTTCCATCATTATTGATAACAATTCTTCATATTATTTTAACTCTTAATTAACATATTAAGTCATTTTATCGGTTTCTCAAGAAATACATACATATTATAACTAGTGGAAGTTATTTTATATCTTGAAATAGGAAGACAATGACATAATGATTAGTCCTTATGAAACTCTTTTTGCATGATGCTTTCAAACTTTTTTTCTTTTAGATAAACAAAAAGTGTGAAATTTTTATATTTTTTTAATTTATATCTTTGAGTTTGAATTCTATTTATATGCTTTGATATATTTCTTGTCAATTGTTGTTGTTGATATTTGGCCCAAATACATAATTTTTTTTTTGTCCAAATTGTATTTATATTTAATTACATAGTATATTATTTGTCAATCAATGTATTTATTGGATATATGTTGAAACTTGAAACATGTTTCTAACACCAATGCACATTCCTTAAATTTAAGTTTAACATAAATTTCTCACCTCATCTTTAAATTTTCTTAGATGAAGAATAATAGATAATTTATGTCTATGAGATATACCTATCACATGTTTTAATATCATCATATTGTATGTTCTCTTTTCAAATTTTATTTTATTTGTTTCCTGATTTCAAAAGATGGGTCGTGTGTTGATCATGGATAATATATTTCTTCACTCTTTTTCACCGGTACATTACAATACAAATTCAAAGTTCTTTTCTTTATTATTTGTTTGCCACAATTTACCTAGACTATTTGGGAGCAACACAAATGCCTATTCTTTATCACTACAATATTATGTATTTTATTATGTATATGCTAAATGATTGAATGTAACCCAAATTATTTTCATAACAAATATTTTAAAAAGGTGATCTAAAATAAATCGTAATATCATTTGTCTGGATATGGTTATCCATGAGATGAATTTTTATGGTATCATACATATTTACTTCCTTTATTTAAGATCATTCAAATGTATTTTTTATTAATTTTTTGTTATAAACTTATATATATATATATATAGGCTTAATTGCAATTTTGATCCCATTATTTTAGCTGAATCGCGAAAGTAGTCTCCCTATTTTTGTTTCAATTTCTTATATATGCATTTGATAATTTTTTTTATGTCATTTATTCTTTTTGTTCATTTTATATACAATATAAGATTGAAAGCAATTTAAAGAATGTAGAAAAGAGATTAGTTTATATAAGTTGTGCCACAAATCGGTCGGATCAAATTCAAGTACTTTTTGATCGATAATATTTTTAGATCAAATTTGTATTCTAAACTTATTTCAATATATCTATATATATATATATATTTGGTAATTAATGTCTTAATTTTTTATTTTAATTTCTTATATATGCATTTGATATTCTTTTTTAATGTCATTTATTCTTGATATTTATTTTCATAATAAAGATTGAAAGCAATATAAACAATGTAGGAATAGATGAGTCAATATAAGTTGTGCCACACGTGGGTCATATCAAATTCAAGTACTCTTTTATCAATAATATTTTAACTAGATTTTGACTCGTGCGTTGCGTGGATATTAATTAATTAATTTTATAAGTTTTATAATAATATTTTATGTATTATAAATATAGTTATTTTATATTATTATTCTATTGATTTGTAATAATTGAGTATGATTAAGAAAATTAAAATGAAAAAAAATCATGTTTATCACAATCATCTAATTTAATTTTTAAAATATTTTATAAAATTCGCATGATAACTTTTTATATATGATAGTTGTTTGTCTCCTTGTACTTTGATTGTCAATTTGTTTTTCAACATATAATGATACTTGTATTTATTTGATGAAATAAAATGTAAAATACAAACCCAGAAATAAGATGGAAAAAGTTAAAAATATGATTGACTATTTAATATTTTTTATTTTAAAGAATGTTAATGTTGAATTATATTGTAGCGTATCTAAATTTATTTGTTTTATTAGTATGATGTTTTAATTGCGAGCATGAGAAGCTGTTGTAAAGAATTTTTTTTTTATTGAATATAATTTATCAAGAGTTTGAAATTTATTTTATTAAAGGTTACTTTAAATATGATTTTAGGTATTTAAAAGTTTTATCTAATTGTTTGTGCAATTGAATTGTAGTTACGTTGATATGTACCAAAAATAAATTCTATTGAAAAATAATTTAATTTTATGCAATACTTAATTTTTCATTTATTTTTTAACATTCAAATTATCATTATAATAAGGAAAATTAAAATAAAAAGTAGCATTCAGTTACAAATATATAATTTAATTGATAAAAGTTTAGTGTTAACATATTTTTCAGAATACATGTATAATAAACTTTTGTTTATTATCTTTTCTAATAAATTCATATATTATAATTTTAAATAAATTTATGTATTTTAATAATTAGAAGTAACTTTTATTAGTAATTTTTAATATATTCATATTTTATTATTATTTTTAATAAATTTATATATTTACTGGTAAATAAAATATATATTTTTATTTTATAAAATGATAATATTAATAATATTATATTATTA
>JBBPBS010000276.1:20810467-20839305 GCA_037974835.1 Cicer judaicum | reverse complement strand
AAAATTATTTGTAAAATTATATGAATATGAAATGTTATCACTTGTTTGGTTTCTTAAAAGATGTTATTAAGAGTTTGATTTTTTAAAAGATGTTATTATGAGTAAAGTATTTATAGCTTACTCTTATGACAAATATTAAAATTTTGAGATATAGAAGTATATATGAATATGAATATGTTCTTGAAGGTATGTAGATTTTTATTATATATGTTTTTTAATTTAGTTTCAATGTATTTAAATGTATTGAGAAATAAATTGAAAGTAATTGATTGACATAAATCAAAATTAAATGGATTGATAACGTAAAATATTATAAATGTATTATAATGTTAGTATATAATTGATTGACATAAATTAAAAGTAATTATAAATGCATTATAATGTTTAATTTTTTTTAATAAAAAATGCATAATAAGGCGACAACAAAATAAATCGGGGTTTGTTTTATGTATTAAATTTGATAATAATGTAGGTAAGATTTGACGATTTCAAAGAGTTACTGTGAAAGGACGTTGTCACTTTATTTGGATTGGAGATATATCTGATTAATACCGATTTATTATCGTTACCTTGTTAAGATCATACAAATAATTTGATAAAGAACATTTATGATAATATTTATGCGTAATTTGGTGGTTTTTTTCTATTGAATTTAATGAGTAATTAAATTTTCAACGTATAAAATAATTACTCGCCCTAAACCTTAACTAGAATAATATAATTATCTATCTATGAAAAGAGGATTAATACTGTAATATATTACTAAGTGTAATTGAGTGTAAAATATTTTTCATAATACAAAAAAATGCATTATAAAAAAATGTAATGAGTAATTGAGTTTTCGAACGAATGAAATCATTGTACTAATTGTGTATGAACGTTTTCGAATAGTTACTATAGAGACGTTGAAAAAGATGATTTCGAATACGAGACGATCGCCACTTTCTTTGGACTGATATGATCTTGACTGATTTATACCGATTTATTACTGTTACCATATTGAGATAATTACCATATTGAGATAATACAAAGAATTAGATAAAGACTATTTATGGGTGATTAAGTGGTTTTTTTAATTGAATTTACTGAGTAATTGAATTTTCAATGTATCTAAATAACTATGTCAAAATAACAAAATGTTATACCTTGAATCGGAGAAAGCAAACAACTATGTTTACATTAATCCATCTAAATAAAAATTTGGAGCTTATGAGAAAATAGTATCAAATTAATCCATCTAGATAAGTCGGTTGTGGTATTTAAAATATCTTTTATGACATTCTTTCTATCAAATTCTTGTTATAATTGAAACAACAAATTAAGGATTTCTAAAAGATCAACATTGAACCATATTATAATTCAAGAATGAAATCAACAATATTTAGAGGATTCTTTTAAAAAGAAATGATATATGTCTTTTGGTATCCTTAGAGCAGCTTCATCGAAGTTGGTATGAGTAAATGTTTCTCCCACATAAGATGTCTCATCATGTAGACAAATTGGCTCCATCGACGCCCTAGTTTGGCCAAGAATGCAACCAACTTGAGTCCACTCATGCACCCCTAGATAAGAAAAAGTAAAATCACCACAAAAAAATAAAATAATGCATCAATATATAAAAAAAATAATAAATCTACATAAAAAACCAGTTTTTAAACTTGATTCTTCTTCTGATTTTTTTTCCTTTACTTATCATCATCCATAATAAAACATGAAAAAATTCCTAGTAAACTCAAAGACAAAACTACACCAATTTCTAAACTTGATTCTATCTTGGATTCATTCATAATTATCCTTCTCACCTTCTTAGTATCAACAATCATCGATCCTAAACCCATCCTTCAATTACGAATCGACAATTTCAAAAAGTTACCGTGGAGCTCACCTTCTCAGTATCAACAATCACTGATCATAACCCTATCCTTCAATCGAGATTATTCAAAAGAGTTAGGAATCAAGATTTTCATTTGTATAGATTTTTAGAGTCTTGAGGCAATGTTTCTAAGATTCATTGCACGATTTTGCATGCTCTGCTCCCAAAATGTAGAAAGACTTTCGAGGACAAATCTAGGTTGGTTCGGGGAGAGAGGAGGATGAGGATTGGGAGCAGAAAGACAACAAAATTAGGGATTAAAGAAATTGTCGAAGGGAGAGCAGAAGCAAGTGATTAAAGAGATTAAAGAAATTGTTGAAGGAACAAGAGAAGCAGAAGGTATGATTAAAAAAATTAGAATGGAGAAAATAAAATTGTGGAAGGAAGACAAAACAAAATTAGGAATTTAAAAATTGAGTAGAACAAACTCTCAAAACGCACATATCAGTTTTTTGGCTGATTTGAAAAATATTTGTATACGTGAATGAAATATGATGATGTGACATCGGAAGTGTGTTTTAAATATATATAATTTTGAATGTTATTGTTATTTATTTTGATGTATGTAACTATTTTAACTTCGATTTTTTTTAAATTATTATCAATTATTTTGAACATACCCAAAAAATATGATAGAAAATTACAATAAACAACATACTAAAAATCAATATTTGGCTATAAAAAATAACCAAAGGATAATGTAACTTATGATAATTATTTATATATAAATAAAGACTCGTAATGATAAGTATTTCTTCACATTATTATTTAAAACAATAGAAGAAATTAATACTCCATCAACATACAATGAATACAATGATCACTAATAATTTTAAAATACACAAACATAATAATAAGATGGTATTTCGAACGAGAAAATCAGAAACTACCGAGAGATAAACAACATTCAAGGATAAAAGACACATGCAACAGTAAAAGAATGCAAGGAAAAATATTCTAATAGCCAATAGGTGAACTTAAAGCAGCCTTGGTTTCTAAAACTTTTGCCTTCTCTTGCATGATAGTCTCCAAAACTGCTTCATAAGATGCCAATTGTTTCTTAAGATCTCCCACATGTTGAGTAAAAATGTTTATCTTCAAACGTATCTCTTCAACTTCCTTAGTGACACGTTGTTGGGAATCCAATAGTTTTTGCAATGCATCTTGAGAGAATTGTAAATTAGGAAACAAAGCACGCTTTTCAACATCATCCAACCAATCCTTATCAAAGGCAAATTTGCGCATATCTTGTAATAACTCAACAAATTCAGAGTGGCTTGAGCCTAACACATCCAACACACTGTGTGTTTGGAGGAATTTTAATAGCTCAGCTAGACAGTTGTAGGCATAACCCTTGTATCTATTACTCAGTGAACTGTCTCTTAAAAGAACTGAAGGATGCTTTACAAGGAAATCAGTCAACACAGACAAGTTCTCATAATTCAAATGCTTATCGGAGACTAGTTGCTCAAGCTCCCACGTGACTAGAGAAGTAGAACTCAAGTCTTGCACTATTTGAGAAGGGTTCCCTAATTATAATGAAGAAAAGACAAGTTAAGCCTCTTGAGAACTAAAACAAAATCATTACAAATAACAGTAAAAGAGAAAATACCTTCAGAAGGAGTTTGAAATGCAAGAGACAAAGGAATACTATTGCTAGAAGATGGCTTAGATTCTGAAACTGTAGTAACATCATCCTTAGGAAAGTGTTTCTCAATGATGGAGCTTACGTTCATGACATCATCATCAATTACAGAATCTGAACAAAAGATAAGACAGAAGAGAGTTGAAATTCAAAATCAAAATGGTGATAGGTACTAATGAGGTAACTTGAGAAATTAAAATTGATCCAAATAATCTTCACCTTTATCATTATTAGTCTTAGTAGTTTCCACAGAGTCTATGACATCAACATCTTGTTCCTATATTTACCAATGATATTATCACATTCAAATAATAATATTTGTAATATCAGCTTCACTATATTTACATAATTTACCTGAGACGGTTTTACGGTAGTATCAATTTCTCCAAGTGGATGTTGTTGGTTCATCAAACATGGTTCATCCATTAATTGTTCATTCATCAACTCCTATAATAAGAACATAAGCATTAGTGATCTTGAACATTATTGATTAGATATATATTTAGATATCCAACGAATTTGACATGGCTAGCAAATTACATGGTGTTTGTATTCAGGTATGAATAAATAGATTGATATTGACCTGTGAAGAAGTCAACTTGTGTTTTGATGCTTCTTCAACTTCAATCTCAGCTTCAAAATCTTCATACTCTTCTTGTAATCGGTTAAATAGTCTCTCAAAAACATAAAAAATTTCATAATCTATATATAGCAAAATATTATTAGATTAACATCTTGAAATGATATAGCAAATTAATAACAAACTATATAGCAAATCATATGCTGTAAATATTCAAATAGACACATAATTGGATATAGTGTGTACCTATGTTGAAATTGAAAATATCATAGAATTTTACATTTCTGTAAGTTGAAGAAAGTTTTCGACATTTCCGTACAAAACGATTTTCTACAGCGTGAAATTGAATTCCTTGGTTCTGGAAAAGGCTTGGTAGGTTAACAAATGCTACCAATTTCAGATTTGGAACCTCCACTTTCTGATTATCACATTCACTTTTGAATATTTCCTCTAGCTCATTTGCTTCTTTTATCATCAGAACCTTTAACTTACGAAGCTCTTTACATATTGAGACTGGAAAGACAGATTTCAACTTGTTGCACTTTACAACAGCAAGTGCTTGTAGCTTTGGGAAGCATGTTCTTGAACACAAGGAATTGGAATTTGACGTCTTTTGATTCTCCGTATCATCTTCAATGATATGCTTCAACTCTTTGCATTCTTCTATTATTAGACTTAGCAATTGTGGTAGGCATCTTAAAATAGAATTAGAGAAAATTATTTCCAATTTTTCACATTGCACTATATATAAGTTTCTTAGGTTTTGGAGAGTAAAAGAGTTTTTGGGACCCAAAAAAAGAGATGTCATCAAAGCCAGACTACGCAACTCAATATTTTCTAACTTTATGTTCATCTGCTGTTCATTTACTTCATTGAGAAAATGCTCCATGGTCCCACTCAATTCCTGTATAAATGAATGGGAAATAAGTGCATACTTAAAGTAACAGTAACAAAATAGTATCATAGATCTCAAATTAGACACATGAGATAAGAGGAATTGTGATAAGCACCAATTGACCCAAGTACATGATTACCCTTCCTTAAATGTTAGTTAGTTAGTTAGTTATCACAGAAGAAGAAAAACACACACTACTACTCAATATGTGGTTTAGACAACAAATCTTACACATACTTTCACACTTATTCCATAATCCTAAAATTGATGGGCTGGTGTAAGCATAATAATAATTAAGTTATTCCATGTAAACAGTAATGTGAGTGTGTATATCTGATCATTATCCTTCAATTATTCAATTAAGATCATGGAATAGTTTCACAAAAAAACAAAGATATAAGGAAAGAGGGATAATACCTTCATAGATGCACCGTCCACAGATCTTGGTAACGAATGACGAGCTATGAAATCACCAATAGATTTAATATCAACCTTGGAGCAATTTTTGAGTATAAGGAATTTCAAACATGGAAATGTTGTGCCATATTGTTTGGGACACATGGCTACTAAACTTGGCAGATTGAAAAGATAGAGATTTTCCATTGCTAGAAAATGAATGTGAATCTCAGTGTGGTTTTGATGATCATCATTGGAGGGTCCAACTATGTATTCCAATTGCATGCAATCTTGAATATTAAGTTCATATAATTTAGGAAAGTCTTTACATATGGAGCTTGGACAGATACATTTCAACTTGTTGCAGTTTATTATGTAAACTATTTCTAGCTTTGGGAAGCATGGGTTTGTCGACAGAAACTTCGAGGACTTTTTATTCTCCAAATCATCTTCAATAATATGCTTCAACTCTTTGCATTCATTTATTGTTAAATATGTCAGTTGTGGTAGGCATCTTGATACAGATGTGGAGAAAACAATTTCCAATTTTTCACATTGAAATATATGTAACTCTGTAAGACTTTTGAGGAGAAAATAGTTTTTGGGACCCCCAAAAAGACATGTCATATCAAACATATTTTGTAACCCAATATATCTTAACCTTATATTCATTTCTTGTCCATCTATTTCATCGAGCCAAAAGATATATCCTATTTTGGAGTCACTTAAATTAAGCGTCTTCAATTTCTGAAAATACTCCACATTCCCACTCAACTCCTACATTTACGTACATTAAATAAATTACCATTATGATAATAACATTTCTAGAATTCAATAAAAAACATTTCTAAAATTAAACAAAGTTAACAGACACAATACAATTTTATTTTACCAAAAGTTTTAAAAATTATTCTTTGGCCGTCATCCATTATTTTATTTATAAATAAAAAATAATATCATTTTTGTACATTAAATAATTAATAGTTAAGTTAGTTAGGAATGAATAATTTCTTGGTTCCATTGTTTTTATATGAAAATAATGTTGGTGCTCACACTTTTGCAAAAGTTACATAGTTTAAAAAATTAGCCAGTAATATAGAATACTGTGTTAACCATCACGCATTAAGCCACCAAGGCTGGATGCTAGTGACAGATTTAAGTAATTGATAGGGCTATTAGTTTTTATGTCATTTGTTCAAGTAAGATTGAAATCATTGACTAATTTCACAAACAACAAAAATATACGAAAACAGGGATACCTTCATGGTTGTACGGTCTACAGATCTTGTAGTCGAATGATGAGTTAAGAAATCACCAATAGATTTGAAAGCAACATCATCACATTTGTGGAATTCAAGTTCTTCCAAAGGTGGAAATGTTATGCGATATTGTTTGGAACACATGGCGGCTAAACTTGGCAGATTCTTAAGCACGAGACATTCCAATGCTGGAAGATGAATGTGAATCTCAATGTGGTTTTGATGATCATCAACATAATGTCCAAATATGTATTCCAATTGCACACAATTTATAACATTGAGATTTTTCAATTTCGGTAAGACATTGCCCAAATTATTATTACAACTGTCATGATCTTCAGTGTCTATTATGATGTGCTTCAATTCATCACAATTCTCAATTGTCAATGTTTCCAGCAACATTCTTGGAGCAATAAACAAGATAAATACTGATTTTATCTTCGAAATATTAGTCAGTTCAATATCTTTAATATTGCACAAGATTTGTGATTGTCTTGAAAAACATTGAACATGTTCCCATATGTTATAGTTGAGGCAATATGAACTTGATTCCTATAATGTAAACCAAATAAAAAAGAAGTTAACCGATCTAATAGTGTGCGAAAATAAAACTAAAGAAAATGTAAATATATCATTTTTATATGAAATTTTCTCTTATACAAGTCTTAAAGAGTGGCTTACATTATCAATAATTAATTTAATGCATCAAGTTTTTACTTTATAAAATAGTATTTAATTTCTAATACTATTGATACTAAAAATATACACATTATATTGTATTATTATTACTTATTCGTAATAGGTGATTCATTATTATAGTAATAGTAGACTTCATATTTAAGATTGTTAATAGGCATAGATGTAATGAATAATAAAAAATAAGAATAAAAAGTTTGTTATAAAGTAAGCTGCAAAGTATAGTATAAAAGAAGGTGAGAGGGTTACCGATGAGATTAAGCAATCATGTCGTTCATTGTCACAAGTCAATGGTATTTTAGTACATGCTTTACTCATCCATGAAAATATATTGCATTTGATAGAAACTGATTGTGTTTGTGGCTTGGAAGTGTCTCTAGAAATGGAAGATGGCTCTTTAATGGGCGGAGATATAGGGAAAATATCGATAAAATTTGGTAAACCACCAAGCTTCATTTGTTTTAGGGAATCAAGTTTGACATCATGGCCAAATATGTATTTCAGCTTATCACAACGATGCATTGTGATAGATTCTAGTGCCGGAAGATCATGAGAAGAAAGAAATGGAAGTATTAATTCGAATTTAGGACACTTTACAATATAAAGATATTTCAATTTTGATAACAATGACCTACGACTCATGCTATCATTATCATCATCAACTGTTTCGTCACTTGATTCCTCCCATTTTCTTTCATCTATTATTATGTATTCAAGATTTTTGCAGTCTATTAATTCCAACTCCTCCAACAACACTAGACTACGAGAACTTTTCAGTTGAAATAAGGAGATCAACATTGGACATTCCTTCAATGTCACGCTCTTTAGATTGCAAAGGTTAAGATTGCACTTAAATTTAGGACACTTTTCAATATAAAGAACTTTCAATTTTGATAACAATGACCCACGACTCATGCTATCATTATCATCATCAACTATTTCGTCACTTGATTCCTCCCATTTTCTTTCATCTATTATTATGTATTCAAGACTTTTGCAGTCTATTAATATCAACTCCTCCAACAACACTAGACTACGAGAACTTTTCAGTTGAAATAAGGAGATCAACATTGGACATTCCTCCAATAAAATGCTCTTTAGATTGCAAAGGTTAAGATTGCACTTAAATAAGCTTTGCAAACGTTCACAACCCTTGATCGATAGCTTCTCTAAACTCCCAAAAGAGTCAAAGTAAAGATGACCATTGCACAATTCTTCCAAATTTTTTAATTGAGAAAGATCTAGCATAACCAACTTAGAGAAGACATTTGGTTCTTGAGAATCACAGAGCTTAGTGTCAATAAGGAACTGTAGTTGTGGAACCGAATCCAAATAAAGCTCAACTATATTATTCACTACAGGAACAATCTGAGGCATGATATTTCTCCATCCCTTTTCAATAAGTTCTAGTTTAAGAGCCTCAACTGTTTTCATACAATACTTGAGTGTTGATTCAGATAGAAAAAATTTGTCATAGTTTTGAAGAGACACACACTTATTTAATGATTTATCACTCACAAATTGATAATAAAATCCATTGATGATAAGAAACTTTTGCAATTTAGGGAAACTTATTTCTTGATAAGAATCATTAAAACTGTCTACGAAATATAACTCTTCAAGTAACGAGCATTCTTTAATCACATCAAATGGATTATTCCTTAAAATTTCACAATGTTCCAACTTCAACAATCTAAGCTTCAGTAGTTTTGTAATTCCATGCGACAATTCATTAATTTTACAATGAACCAAATCAAGTGTCTCAAGACTATGCATGCTTTCCAAAATAGAGATGTCACCTAAATTGACACTCGTAAAAAGCAATGATCGTATATTCTTCAACGATTGAATTGATTGTGGGAATGATAACGTTGACTTATACAAAATTCCATCATCACCACATAAATGAAAAACTCGAAGACCTGTATTATTTTCAAAAAATGTATTTGGGAATTCTATTTTTACATCGTCGCAGTGCCTATCGTCATTCATGTAGACAATTAGAATTTCAAGCTCATAACCACCAAACTTGCAAGAAAGAACGTCCATTAAGTTACCTTGGCATAACAAATATTTAATATTATTTTCCTTTTCAACCAATGCCTTTTCATTTCTATTAGAAAGATTTATTGTTTGAATTTCTTTGATTGCTATCTTTTGGGCTGCATCACGAACCAAGTCATGCATTTTCACACTCTCTTGATAATCAGCTTTCAATAATAAACAAGAATCTAGGAGTTTAGTTTTGGATTTATCTACTAGACTTCGAGCATATTCGTAGCTATGATAATCTTCACCAAAAATTCCTGCTCCTATGCCAAATCTGGTTAACCTTTCAATAGGAATATTTTCATCTTCTTGAAATACAGAACACAAGAGGAATAGTCTCTTGGCCTTTTCATTCTTCATATAATCATAGCTAAACTTCAAGCGTCGATAAATTTTATCTTGTTCATCGTCATCATCCCCGTGCAATAACATATGTTTCTGTAAGGAAATTAAGGCAGCATTCCACTGTTTTGGGCATTTTTGTCTTTTTAAACTACCGGCGATAACAGCAATTGCAATTGGTAATCTTTTGCATTCATTTGCAATTTTATGAGCCGTATCGAGCAAACTTTCGGATGAATTGTTGCATAGATCAGCATGCCTTTTGAACATGTTCCATGCATCTTCTTCAGATAAAAGCTCCAGTTGTATTGTCTTATTGCATTGCATTTGGTCGCATACCGGCATTTCGCGTGTGGTTACAAGAACTCTGCAACCGTTTTTATCGTCACTATATGGAATCCCTATTTCCTTAAAATCGAGATCTCCCCACACATCATCCAGTATTAGAAGAATCTTCTCACCTTGAGTCAATCTTTTCCATAGTTTTTTGGATCGGTCTGATTCAGTACAGTTATCCCATTTCAATCCCAAGGGTCCAGCAATATCATCTTGAATCTTTTTAATATCAGGAGAATTTGACACTGTCGTAATGATGGCTTCAGTAAATTGTTTGGATTGCTTAAGTTCGTTACCCACTTTTAAGGCTAATGTAGTTTTTCCTGTGCCCCCCATTCCTAGCAACCCGATTATATAATTGTTGTCATCTTTCAGTGCAACCAAAAGCTCATTGTATATGGATTCTCTGCTTTTAAAAGAAATATAGAGTTGAGGTTGATTGCTTTCAACACCTGGAAGACGAGCAGGGAGTCCAATCGAAAGTTCCTTTTGAGTTTCCATTAATTTTTTAATACGCTCCTTCTTATTTGCTAGTTCCTTTCCCCTTATATATCGCCATATGCAATTAGGACAAAATCCAAAACAACATTTTTGTTTTGTTTTGGTGTCTTCTTGAATGAGCTTATCAGCTTCTTCTTCCCAAGAAACAACATTACTTTCAATATATTTTCCTCTATTGGTTGCCACGTCAACACGTTCCTTAATAGTTTTCCTTTCAGGTACCAACCTAGCCTTTTCTTCTTCGAAATCCTTAGCAATGCACGTGAAGCAACATATATAACTTGATTCTGCCAATGCCCTATTAATCAATTTATCTACGTATGGCTTCGCCAAATCAGTCATGAAACTCTCCATCTAAATAAATTTTATTAGATCAAAGTTAGACATATATATATAACGGTTCTATTAATACATATTAAGCCCATTAGCTATAACATAGTCTATTTAAACAGATTAGTGATAGTACTTTGATGAAAAAAGTTCTATTGGATTCAATGTTCATGAAAAAAGCAAAACAAAAATTGGGGAAAGGCAAGAGGCAAACAAGCATAAATGATATTTGTGACAAAGAAGCAAGAGCAAAAATGGTACAATACTTTGCTCTTTCTTTTTATACAAATGGAATTGCTATTAATGTTTCAAGATAAAAAAACTTCAAGTTGATGTTGGAAGCTACAATCTTCATTTGAAACCTCCAAGCTATCATGAGTTAAAGGTTACACTCCTTGAAAAAGAGTTGGAATATACAAAGGGCTTGTTGAATGGTCATGAAGAGAAACACACAAAATTTGGATGCTGAAGTATGTCAGATGGTTGGACAAACAAAAATAATAGGACTTTGATAAATTTCGTGGTGAATTCTACAACGGAAACAATGTTTGTGAAAAGTATTGATGCGTCTGCCTTAGTGAGGGCTAGGATTAAGATATTTAAGCTATTGGACAATTTTGTTGATGAGATTGGTGAACAAAATATAAGATTGCAAATTGTCTCTTAGCATTGGGTGGAGCAATAAGACAAAGGGCAACATTAGCTCCTGGTAATTGAAAGTTCATTTCTTTTCTTCATAAAAGTTTTAGCATACAACAACTTATGTATAAAAATAATGCAAATGATTGTTTCTTTGCAGCTGAGTGGTGCAATATTTATGGAGCACAAACTTCACTTTTGCAAGTATTGGCCATTAAAGTATTGTGTTTGACATGCAGTTCTTCAGGATATGAACGCAATTGGAGTACTTTTGAGCATGTAAGTTAAAACTTGTTATTAAGTTATAAAGTATTCTACAATATAGGTTCATATTAATATAGTAAACTAACATTTTAAATTTTAATACATAGATTCCTTCCAAGAAGAGAAGTAGATTTGAGCATTAGAGGTTGGAAGACTTGTTTTCGTTAAGTATAACCAGGCTCTAAAAGAGCGCTATGATTGTGTGATGTTATTGATCAAATTGTCTTGAACGATGATGATGGTTAGATCACTGAATTTGAAGTGGGAGACTTGGGAGAAGATGGTGAAACTATTGAAGAATTTGTTTAGATCGGTGATAATCTAACTTGGACTAATGTTGCCAATGCAAGTAGGGCTAGTTATGAGTTGTCGGTCTACACTACACTAGGCGTGCAGAAAAAGAAAAGGCAGCTGCAAGTGCATCTAAGAAAATAACACAAGAAGATGTGGTAAAAGAAGATGTTGTAGAAATTGAACCTATTTATGTTCAAGATGATGGGGAGGAGGAGGAATACGAAGAATATATTGAAGTTGATGGGGATGAGGAGGAGGAAGAAGAGGAAAAAGACTATGTTGAAGATGATGATCATCTTTGATTCCTATAACATGTTGTTGGAGTTCAAAGTATGATTTATTATTCTTTTACTGTACAATTTCCTAAGTTCTTTGGTAGAACTCCTAGTTAAATACAAGTTCCTAGTATTTGTAGTAATTATTGTAACCTTATTTTAAATAGAAGATATGTGATCTTGTTTGAGACACACAAGAAACACATAAAACATATTTTATATGGTATGAGTAGTGGTTCGTCCTAGGGCTACTTTCCTTTTTCCAATTATGCCATAACCCTTCCATTTTTTTTCCTCTTCAAAATTATGTGTTTCAGTTGTGCTTTACCATTCCAATTGTGCGTATACTATTCTAGTGCAACCCACCACCGCATATTGTCGCGCAATCCACCAACAAGCACAATGACTTTTTTTTTTGTGCCTCCAAACTCCGACACACATGTCGCCTCCTTATTTGCATGTGGGATCCACGCGCCTCCACCAACCCCACATGTGACAGCGTGTGGCACACATCTAGCCACCATCTTTTCAACGACAATCGTTGCTCAAGGCCTTACGACACATTCTGAGGTCCATTTTCAACTTCAGGTAAATTTTCAACAGTTTTTCTTCTCTTTCGCCCAACGTTGATTATCATGTCCAACACCGGATCTACTGCTGCCTCCCCTTCCGTTTTTAGTTTCACTACACTTCCTTTGATTCCTTGCGAAAAATTGGTAGGTTTTTCCAATTACACAGGATGGGCAGCTGCTGTTGAACTTTGGTTTCAAGGACAAGGTCGTAAAGAACATTTGCTCAAACATTCCAAGGATGTCGCTTCTAAGGATCAAGTCACTCGGAAACAAATTGATGCCTCTCTATGCATCGTTCTTTGATTTTCAATCGATATCAAACTTCAATCTCAGTTTCGCTTGTTTTAAACTTATTATGATGTTTGGGCAAAGGCAAATAAGACTTAATCCAATTACATTAATTGTTTATACATTGTAGTCTCTAATCATATTTCCATGAAGAAACAAGAAATGGATATGCACAACTACATAGGTAACCTTGATAGTTTGATTGTTGATTTTGATGCACTTATGCCTTATACTGACAATGCCGAAACACATGCTGAACAACGTGGAAATTTTTTTATGGTTCTGGCCCTTACAGGTCTTACACTAGATCTTGCCTTAGTTCGCAACCAAATTTTATCTAGTGTTATCATTCCCTCATATGAAATTGTTTGCGAACAATTACTGCGTCTTTCGGCCCCTTATGTCTCTCAATGTGGTAGTTGAATATACTGCACCTGTATCTAATTCTTATCAATAAGGTGATAGAGGATGAGAGCATGGACATAATCGTGGTCGAACTCTATTTAACTATTGCAACCATTTTGGCCATGTTGAAGCACAATTTCGCTCCAAAGCTAATCAATTGTAACCTAGAGTCGTCAATGTTGCTCAAATTGAGGCCTTTGACACAAGTGATCAAGTCACACTTTCTACCACAAAGTATAATGAGTACATAAAGCTAAAGGCGCAAATGCAAGCTACCACACAAGTTGCCTCTGTTGCTCAGAGTGGTAATCCTATAGCCTTTGTTACACTTGGACCTTGGATACTTGCCTCAGGCGCCTCTGATCATATGTATGGTAATAAATTTATTTTCTCATGTTTGACTTTTATGGACACACTACCTAGTATTACTTTGTCTAATGGGTCACAAGCCACATGTCATGGTATTGGTCGAGCAAACCCCCTACCCTCACTCTATTTGGACTATGTGATTTATGTCTCTAGTTGTCCATTTAACTTAATATTCATCAGTATACTCACTCATACCCTACCTTACTTTGTTACATTTGTTAATGGCTTTGTTCTTATGTAAGATCAAAGTACTAGATGACGATTGGAGTAAGACATGAGTCTCAAGGTCTATATTACCTTTTAGCTCCTACAACGTCTAGTGCATGTTCTTCCGTCGACTCTCCACATATTATCCATCAACATTTGGGCCATCCTAGTCTTCAAAAGTTGAATCTTATGGTCTCGAGTTTGTCAAAAGTGTCTACCTTAAAGTGTGAGTTGTGTTAGTTAATGAAATATACTAGGAGGTTATTTCCTGACACAGTCAATAAAAGAGTTGTGTTTTCTTTTGCTTTAGTTCATTATGATATTTGGAGTCCGAGTCCTGTTGTTTCATGTTTGGGTTTTCAAAATTTTGTTACTTTTATTGATAATTTTTCTCGATGCACTTGAATATTTTTAATGAAAACCGCTCAGATGTTTTCTCAACTTTTCAAACCTTTTGCTAACACACAATTTGGTATTCAGATAAATATATTGCAAAGTGATAACGCTCACGAATATATGTCTATGTCTTTTCATTCTTTTTTTACTTCATAGGGTATCCTCCATCAAACTTCGTGTGCTCATACCCCTCGACAAAACGGTTCATTGAGAGAAAGAATCGACACTTGGTGGAAACGACTCGTACCATGATCCTTCACAATAATGTACCTCCTCGTGTTTTAGGAGATGCAATTCTCACATCTTGCTACCACTTTGCATCTTCGAGTGCACATGTTTTGTTCATGACCTTACTCCAGGGAAAGGTAAGTTGGCTGCAAAATCCCTTAAATGTCTTTTTCTTGGCTACTCTTATCTGAAGAAAGGTTGTCGGTGCTATTCCCTAGATCTTCGAAGATAATTTGCCTCTACCGAAGTCAGTTTCTTCAAGATCTGCCCTTTCTTTCTCTCTACAATATAAGAGTTTAATGGTTCTGGTCAGTCATAATCTCTCTTTCAAAAGGTCCTTAATCTCCCCATTGCATCCACCCCTAAATCTAGCACCACCATACGCACCTACCAACAGAGGCTCACTCGTTCCTTAAGAATAATCCAATACTCTACCTGACTCACAATTTCTACATCCTAAACCAGAGTTACCCATTGCTCTGCATAAAGGTCAAAGGTCATCTCGAAATCCTAATACTATTTATGCTTGTCATTAGAATTATAATCAATTATCTAAATCCTATTATGCTTTTGTGGCTTCATTGGATTATGTGTCTATTCTAAAAACTACATGTGAAACTATGTCTGATCCTGGATGGCGACAAGCAATGATAGATGAAATGACTGCTTTGCACTCCAATGGGACATATTATTTAGTACATTTACCTAATAGTAGGGTTTCGCTGGGTCTATACAGTAAAAGTTGGGTCTGATGGAAAGATTGATCACTTAAAAATTCATTTTTATGATAAGAGGATACACATATATCTTCGGCTTTGACTATGGGATACCTTTTCTCCGGTTGCCAATACTGCATATCTTCAACTTTTTCTTGCCATATAACTATTATTCATCATTAACCACTCCATCAATTAGGCAAAAAATGCCTTCTTGCATGGAGAGTTACAAGAGGAAGTGTATATGGCACAACCATCAAGCTTCACTATTAGCGGTACCTCTAACTTGGTATGTCAATTATGTCGATCTCTATATGGCCTGAAACAATCTCATCATTCTTGGTTTGGGAGGTTTAGTATTGTGCTCTAGAAGTATGGTATGACTAGATGTAAAGCTAATTACTCAGTTTTCTTCTTGCACTATTCACCAACCACTTACATATATCTGCTTGTCTATGTTGATGACATAATCATCACAGGTAATGACTAGGTTGGCATTTATTAACTCAAACAACATTTGTCTTAAAACTTTCAGACTAAAGATTTGGGACTGCTAAAATAATTTTTGGGAATTGAGGTTGTTCAATCTAAGACATGTATATCATTTACTCAGCGAAAATATGCCCTTGATATACTTGAAGAAACAAGCATGCTTGATTTTTGTCCACGTGATACTCCTATGGATCTAAATGTCAAGCTCTTAACAGGATAGGGGAAGCCATTGCAAGACCCTAGTAAATATTGTTGACTTGTTGGCAAACTTAATTATCTTACAGTAACTAGACCTGATATTACATTTGCTTTAAGTATAATCAGTCAACTTTTGAATGCTCCACGTGATAGTCAGTGGAATGTTGGGATTCATATCCTTAGATACATGAAGAATGCACCACACAAAGGATTACTATATGAAGACAACGGTAACACTTAAGTTGTTGGCTACTCTGATGTTGATTGAATGAAAAGAAACTGAAAAGAATTGATAGTAATAAAATCAAAATAATAGTTATCAATTGAATGAAAAGAAATCGAAAAGAAATAGATTAATGATAATAAAAATCAATATAATGGTGACTAATTGAATGCAAATGAAAAGAAAGTGAAAATAAATGAATTGATGGTAATAAAAATTAGTATAATGGTGATTAATTGAATGAAAAGAAATTGATGAATAATAATAAAAATGAGGATCAATTCACAATTATTTTCTTGTCTTTTGTAACCTACGCCCAAAAAGTATAAATAATCGACATCAAGAGGAGAAAAATTGAGGAGGACGATTGAGTAAAAAAAATAGAGAGAATAATAGGCAAAAAATATCGAGGAGTAGACAATTTGAACTTTGATAACATCAGTCCAACAAATCCAATTCAGCAGTAAGTATATATGTTCTTATCCTCCTCTTATTTTCTTCTTATTATTGCTTATTTTTTTTAAAAAAATTGCAATTTTAGTTTTTCTGCAAAATAAACTCTTACGCTAAGCTTTCATTTTTTTAACCTATTATCCCTATTCCTAAAATTGTTTTGCAACACACATATTAAAAAAAAAAAATTGATGCTTATAAACCAATCACCAATTAAAACAAACTTCACTCCATTGTAACATAATACAAAACTCATATCATGGTTTATCAAATAACCTAGAAAACCATAACAACAAACTAGATCAATAATAAAAATATATTTTTCCTATTGCACTTGGGATACGTAGGAGCAAGGTTTTCCCTTTGTCAAACCAAATAATAAAAATATATTTGTCCTTCTTTTATTAATGTAAATAATTTATTTTTCTTTTTATTATTCTTTTAGGGGTAAAATAGCTAATTAAATAATTAAATAATTTGTATACAATTAATTGTAGGGTGGCTGTTTTAACGGACGATGTAGGGTAATATTACTTTCCCTATTCGTAATCGACTCCCGAATCCGTTTTTTTTGTTCAAGAACTTTATTTTAGGTTTTATCTAATTTTTCCTTTTAAAAAAATAATAAAATAAAATTAGTAGCAACTCCTTTTTCGCGGACAAACCGAACGCGACACATGACAGATCAAGAAGCAAAACATAGTCGCAAGATTGAGTGTAGAAGCAGAATGTCGTGTTATGGTTGTAATGGCTTGTGACTTACATGGCTTAAACAGTTACTCAAGAAACTCATGTTAGGAGATGTCAACGTAATGAAACTAATTTGTGTTAATCAAGTTGCACTTCATATTGCTTCTAATTTGGTTTTCCATGAGACAACAAAGCACATAAAGATTGATTGTCATTTTTTAAGAAACAAAGTTCTTTCTGAAGAAATCACAACTAATTGTGTTGGTTCAAATGACCAATTAGTTGACATGTTCACTAAGCCACTTAGGGGTCCTCGAGTTGAATCTATATGTAACAAGTTTGGTGCATATGATATGTATGCTCCAACTTAAGGAGGAGTGTTAGAATTCAAAGTACGATTTATTATTCTTTGACTGTACAATTTCTTCGGTTCATTGGTAGAACTTCAAGTCAAATACAAGTTTTTGGTATTTGAATGTAATTATTATAATCTCATTATAAAATAGAAGATGTGTGATCTTGTTTGAGACACAGGAGAAACACAAAAAACATATTTTACACATGCATTTTAGTATTTTATTATTTTATTACTCTATGTTGAAGAAGATAATGATATTTAGTATTTAAATGAATGTTTTGATTAAGATTAGAGATTTATTATTACTATTTATGAATGTTTATGAGTTTGAAACATTGTTTAATTTTGTATGTTTACATAGTATTATTCATGTAATTTGTCTAAAAAATATAGGTAATCGTGGTATCTCACAACCCGCTATCCCAGTTTTCGGGGTTGGCTGCGACGTACAGCTGTCTGGGATTAGCTACCTAGATTTTTGATCAATTTCAGACACCGATGAGTTTCTTTTCAGAGAAACCAACCTTATCCACCCATATGTAACTGAAAATTGAAACCAACAATCCAATAAACCAATCTCAACCGCCAATGTACATGCATTTTGGTGCTCAGATATGGCGGTTTCGGTTGACCTCCAGGTTTGTCTCCACCTTTAATCCCATCTATATTGTATTATCCTCTCTTAACAACTTTCTGTTTTTCTGTTATGAGAAGATTAAGTTAGTTATCTTATTTTTGTTTACTTGCTTAGTGTATCGGTTCTGCTATATATATATATATATATTGAGAGAGGCCATTCATCCTCCTTTCTTTGTAATTCAACATTATTATTCCTTGATATCTCAAGAAGAGCTATCTTCAACCTTTCTAATTGTTCCTTGAATATCATCAGAACTTTTAAGGTTATGTTAGATATATATAACTACAATGCTAGTGAAACGAGAAAAATAGAATAAGCATGAATCAATTAACTAATGTTAAAACGTTGACTAGTCTAAAAATTAAACAGACGTAAACAATAAAATAAAACAAAATAATGAGATTGTGTGTTGAATAATATTTACCTGATTTTAAGAGAATCGCGAAGTGGTATGAAGAAATTTGCAGTTAGTTGTAACTAAAGTCAGTAACAATGCTCTGTTGTTTGCCTTTTTTAATGTTTGAACTTAGAAGATTCTGATCCGCACAAGTCGGTTTCTCTAGAAAATTGTACAAAAACATAAAACACTTTTAAGCAATCTAAAACTTGGTCAGTTTAGACAATTAAAATAACCCACTCAACAGGAAGTAATAATTTTTACCTGATTTTGAGAGAATGGTGAAGTGGTGTGAAGAAATTTGCAGTTAGTTGAATGAAGTAGCAGAAAGAGAATAAGGGAAATAATGTTGAATGGAATAATAAATTTATGGTAGAAAAAGAGAAAAAGTAAAGAAGGAAGAAGAGAAGAAGAATATAAATATTAATAGAACAAGTAAAGTAGATTATTGAATGATGATAGTAAGCTAAGCAACGCATAGATTCCTTCCTTGAAATCATCATCATCATGTCAACCCGATACACACACAATGGGCGATTAGGTTCTTCTTCCTTCTTCTATTGTTAGGGTTCAAAGAGGAACACATAATATTTTCAAAAAATTTGAAGAATTTGAAATTTTTGAAATAAGGAATATTTCAAAAATCACCAAATATTTTAAACTCATTTTTGTTTAAACTTCTGAAATTTATTTATTTTTTAAAAAAAAACACGCATAATTGATACATAAAAATACTAGTGAATAAATATTTTGCTGGACAAATTTTTATTATAAATAAATATCAACATATATATAAAATATCAATTGCAAGTATCTAGTGTATTATTGATCAAATACTTTTTTTCTTGAAAATGCACAAAAATAAAATACTACAACTCATTATTATTTTTAAATTTATTTAAACATTAATAATTCAAATAAATTAAATCCTTTTATCTACACCATAAAGAAGAGATTATTTTTTAATTAATTTTTTTAATTATTACATGAGAGAAAAATAAAGTAATAACACAATGTCCGTACAGAAACACAAATATTTTACAAGTTGAAATGTAAAGAAGTAAAAAATTAAATTTGAGTCCACTATTTTTATTTTTTGAATTTTTCTATGTTTAGGTTTGGAAGATGAGAGAACGAAGAATACGAGGATAATATAATTCATCATGAAACTATCACGTTTTTTTAATGAAATTTAAAAAAAAAATGTATTTATGCAAACGAACTAGAACATAAAATATTAACGATGCAAACAGAAAATAACTTAGACGATCAAATCAGAAGAACAAAAATCTTAAAGGATCTAAGTGAAATTTGAACAAAACTTAAAGAACTAAAAATATAATTTACCAATAAACAACCTTCAAAAGGTTATGAACCAATAAGTTCTAACAAATCACACTTCTCTCCAACAAGGACCATGTGTACCTACTCAACTTTCTATTTGAAAAGAACGATATTAACTTTCTGAACTCTTATTTGTTGACACCTAATTTTGTTCGATTTTTATTTATTTTTTACTTTTTATTAAAAAAGGAAATAATAATAATAATAATGACAATAATAATAAATATATAAATATAGGTGAAGAAATATAAAAATAAAAATAAATAATTAGGGATATAAACTTTAAACAATCACAAGTGTTTTCAGTTCTTGTTTGCCTCTAATTCTTGTTCAAACTCTTTTTTAAATATAAAAAATAATAAGAAGAAGAAATAAAAATAAAGGAAACTGAAAAGAAATAAATTGATTGTAATAAAAATTGATGCAATGATGATCAAAATAAATGAAAAAAAAAACAGAAAAAAAATTGATTGATAGTCATGAAAATCAAAATAATGGTGATCAATTGAAATAGAAAAGAAACCGAAGAAGTGAATCAATGGCAATAAGAATCGGTATAATTGTGGGCAATTAAAAGAAAAGAAAACCGGAAAAAATATATTAATGGTAATCAATTGACAATTATTCTCTTGTCTTTTGCAATCTACACCCAAAAGTCTATAAATAGTCTGCCACATGAGAGCAAGAGGGAGGGAAGGGAGATAGGAATTGAGAGCACAAAAAGATAAAGAAAAGAGAGAATAATAGAGATAAAGGAGAGAAGCAATATTGGAAATCAGGAGCTAGTAAAGAAAATTTCCAGTGCGGTAAACACTTATTTTTCTCCATGTCTATTTTTTTTGTTGACATTATTAATGTTATAGAGTTTTTCTTACTATTCTATACACGTATGATATAAACAATAATTTTTTTTTTGTTTCACGATCAAATTTTGAAATCAACTAATAAGAATCAATTTGATTGTTGAATAATCATTTATTTATTTATTTTTTATCAAATTCGTGATTTCTCATCTCTATTGTGTTTTATTTTTCGTGCATTAGATCTTAAATTCTCTTATTATTATCACCGTCGGTTCGTGCCACTCATGCGTCGCTAACTCGTGAATCTACTTTTGAATTTTTATCCTTTACGGTTTATAAAAATAAAAAAATAGTAAAAGTGTTTCCTTAAAATAAAACAATACACAAATCAATATATAACGCATCATTCTTATTATTATTATTATTATTATTATTATTATTATTATTATTATTATCATTATTACTATTATTATCATTATTATGTTATTAATTTATTTCGATATGTATATATATAAAGTAAAATTAATAATAAAATTGGTCAACACATAAATATTTTCTACCCAAGAACTACGTGTGTTTTGATTTCCCTATTGCACCAGGGGATACGTAGGAGCAAGGTTTTTCCCTTGTCAAACCAAATTAATAAAACAAATATTTTTTTCTTCCTTTATTAATGTAAATAATTTATTTTTTTATTATTCTTTTGGGGTAAAAATAAATAAATAAGTAAATAAATAAATAATTTGTATATAATTAATTATAAGGTAACCGTTTTAATGGACGTTGTAGGGTGGTAATACTTCCCTACTCGTAATCGACTCTCGAATTCAAATTTTTGGTTCAAAAATATTATTTTAGGTTTTACCCAATTTTTCCTTTAATAAAAAATAAAATTGGTGGCGACTCCTTTTTCGCGGACAAATCGGACGCGACAGCTGGCGACTCCGCTGGGGATTTTTGAAAGTCAAGCCCAATCTAATTAATTATATATAGTTATTTTATTATTTATTATTTTATTTATATTACCCCTATTTTTTTTTTTTTTTATAATGTGAATATAATTATATGTGTTTTGTCAATTTATTTTTATTGTGATGATTTTTTTAATCTTATTTATTTTTCTATACACTACCATAACACAACTCACACACTTATGAGTGGGCTCTATACCCGGGCTGAGTGCAAACCTAAGATAAGTTAGAGACTGTGTAATGATAATCTTCTGGATGTACATCCTGTTTGGTTGTCATTAAAGTCTCACCTATAGTTGACTTTTTCTAGAATATTGCCATTTTAATAGTTTACCTATTAATTGGTTAATATTTTAGAATTGAGTTGTGTGCTCTAAGAGCTAATTTAGAACTGTAGAGTCACCCATAGTAAAGATTCACAATAAAAAATCATCAAATAAGAAAAGAACCATGTAGGGCATAATCATGTATGTAAGAAAAAAACCATGTAGGGCATAATCATGTATGTTTCATCCTTTACTTCATATTACAACATATTTTTCTTTTTTCTCATTTTTTTAGATAAAATAATTACATATTAGGAGGTAGTAAAATGTTTTAGTTAAATACATAATCATTTCATTCATTTTTTCTACATTCTCATAACATTTTCCTTCAACAAAAAAAAAAGACAAAAGACAAAAAAAAAAGCAAAAAAAAAATATCGTGACACCCTTATTGGACATGTTCCCGAGTTAAAATCATGGATGAATTGAAACACACAAAGATGATCTAAACCAACTGAAAATTCATACGGCTAAAAGATTGGAAATCTTACGAACTATCGATACTTGAAATCATGGGGATCCTTCATGAAAAAAAAAACTATCACGAAAAACTCATTTGTTACCCATTTGATTTCATAAGTCTAACAATTATCACCTTTTAGTCTACTTTTTGGTTATACTCTATCTAAAGCCACTTGTCCACAATATTTGAACCTGATACTAATTAGATTCATATTCATCATACACCCCTACTTCTGAGTCATGAACATACTTCATTGGCTTTCATCACAAGTAAATCTCTAGAAGTTGGGTCGTCTATGTTGAACTTTCATCACTACCGATTATTATTTGATGTCATCAATCTAAAAAATGGCAAACCTTGTATGAATTTTTGATGATTATTGAAGAAAAAACCTTGACTAAACACAACTTTAAAGTTATTGACTATGTTCTCCCCTATATATTCAAGGGGCAAGTTTCCCCATGATTGTTAATGTTATTTAATTTGATCCGAACACATTGATCATATTGATGTGCCTCAATATTTTGAATGTCAATAAATACATTTTGGATTGTTTCCTTTTTCATTCTCACTCATCATATATTTCACAATCTGTTACCAAATATTATTTTTCTTTCTCTTCTTTAAACCATATACCAAACATATTTGGAAGTAGTTCATTCATAATAAAGTTTTCTAAAATCTCATACATAATTTCAATCATGCTATAAATTCCACGGAATGTGAGAATGATACAAAAATCCACTATTTCGATGGACTTCGATGTGTTAGGGGATGAGATTAACGTCACGTTAATCCCCTTAGACAAGTGGTTTTATCTTAATCATTGTCTAAATATATTTCGAATATGTCAATCATGTGGGGAATTTCAAGTTTGGGCCATGGATATTCTAGCCGCCTACGAATTGAAATTGAAAATGTTGAACGTACATGAGGCTTGAATGTAATCCTCAATCAACTAAATCAAGAATGGAAAAGTTGGAATAAGAAGATGATCATTTTGTATATACATATTAGACAAATGTCTAAAAAATTATTGAAGTCATTTTCCATCATGTCCCTTAATAATATAATCAACTAGCTGACTGTAGCTACTTTATCTTCAATATTCAAAGTGAGTTACGATGAAGAATAGTCATTCACCAGAATAAAATTCACGACTACCCTGCTCATTATCAAATGTATAAGAAAATTATATGAAAAATTCTCGTACCAAACATTACCTCGTAACTGTAGAATACCCTCCATGAGTATCAGCCTATAACTGGGGCACCCCTTTGTTTCTTATTATATAGAATAAAGGCAGTGCGACCCACTCGAACAAACACCCCCTTATCAAGAGTAATGACCTGTGTTGACCGATTGAATTCAATTCAAGAGAAATATTGACTGCCTCATGTCAAGGACACAAGATCTTAAAAGAAGAACATATGAACTTCAGAGCTTCAAAAGAAAGAATTAGCATTCAAGAATATTTCACATATCTAAAAGGACTGGCAAGATAAATGAACTCCTAACTATATGAGCCCCCAATACCATAAAAAATACATGCAAGTGTGGCTCTGATCCACACCAATATGGATCAAGAAGACTTATCACTACTTGCACACATTGATGCTTCAAGAAGTATTACATCTAAATGAAGACCCGCTAGGTTGAAAACCCGAAAGGGCGACCTAGGCAAAAATTAGGGTACAAAATCATAATAATAATAAATACCCGCTAGGTTGAAAACCTGAAAGGGCGACCTAGGCAAAAATTAGGGTACAAAAAAAGAAAAAAGCTCGTTAGGTTGAAAACCCGAAAGGGCAATCTAAGCAAAATTAGGGCCACAAAAAAATATAGAATGAAAAAGATCACTTGTTTGAGAATCTAAAAAGAATGATAAAAGAATATAGCTTACATACACACATTAAAGTCGAAGTTGAACATATTCTGAAAGATTATGAATATAGACTGGAGCAAATCATATCTTCCAAAGTAGGTTAATAACATGATTGAAATTGTGGCATGAGTTATTAGCACACTTATTGTATGAAAAACTACTAACAAATTGGGTCATTTACCCATTAGATCACCTTATCTTCTTTTCTTTCTATGAATTTTTTTTTTGTACCATAGATTTTCTCATTAAATATCACTGTCTGAACTTTCTTTCATTACTTTCTTGTGTTATAAATATCTTTTTTTCTTTCAAAATGTATTTTTATGATAATCATATGTAGGGGCACAAGTTATGTGAATGTCAAGAGGTCAAAACTAGTATGATGTTTTTACATGTAAGGCAGGGGCAACAAAAGATCAAGTCGATGATGTAAGAAAAAATCTCTTTAAAGATTAAAAGGACAATCACCATACTTATTTGAAGTGGTTCATATTTTTCATTCATGAATCCAGGATATGTCCATAAAGAGGTGACAAAAATAAAAAAAAATGAAACAAAAAGTTGATTGAAAAAAAACAAAAAAAAAAACATCAAAATGAAGGAAAATGTTCATTCATTAAATGCATTCATGACATTTCATATTTAGTGGTTAAATTTAAATTTGAGACACTAGCTCACACCATATTACTTAAGAGACGAGATATTGACCCACATCCTCTGATTTAAGAGCAAAGATGATTGTCCCTCATCCTTTGTTTTAAGAGCTAGGATGTCTGACCTTCAGCCTCTGATTTAAGAATTAGGCCGCCCCAACAAAAATTTTGTTAATATATTTGCAGACGAATTTTGAGTCCCATAGGAAGCTATTACTGAAAATACTAAATGAAGCCCACGTCACTCAAGATATCACCTTTGAAAAATTTGGAGGCATCATAAATAACATTACTACTAACAGTCACCCAACCTTCATAGATGGTGAACTGTCCGCGAAGAAAGAGGCCATAACAAAGCGTTGCACATTTCAGTAATGTGCCTCTATCATATGATATTAAGAGTCCTTGTTAAAGAGTTCGATGGGAGTCGTAGAGAAATGATGGGATAAATTGAACTCCCAATTCAAATAGGCTTGGTCACTTTTGAAATCATGTTTCATTTGATTTTATGGATATTGTACCTGTCTATAGCTGCTTATTGAGGAGACCATGGATCCATTTTATCGATGTGTTGCCATCAACACTACATGAAAAGTTAAAGTATATGGTATATGACCAACTGATAACCGTGTCAGAAGAGGAAGATTCATTGGTAAGTAAATTTTCCACCACACCGTACATTGAGATGATAGAGTAAGCTCTGGAGATCGCCTTCCAAAAGCTAGAAATTGTGGACACTGTTTATGTTGAGAACATAGAACCACATCTATCAAACACAACTATTATGGTGGTTAGATTCATGTTAAGTTGAGGGCATCATCCATGACACAGTTTGGGGAATAATGAAGAACGACTCAAAGAACTGATAAAACTTCATGAGAATAGAGATAAATAAGATTTAGATTGCGAATCAACCAAAGTTGACAAGCAAAGATTAGCAAAAAAAAAAGGAAAGACAAACAAGATTCATATTACAGTAGCTAGAGATGACCTATCCATCGATGATGCTAATTGAGTTCGTCCATATGATGCAAAAAAAAAAAAAATCAAGAATTGGGAGACAATCAAGTTGCCTATAGTATTCAATGCAATTCTCTTTTTGAGAATAATTCATTCATATATGATTGTACTAAAATTATGCCACATAACTTTGATCATCTTACTAATCAGGCAATAAAGGATAATGAAGAATATTATG
Organism: Cicer judaicum; assembly: GCA_037974835.1. Taxonomy (NCBI): domain Eukaryota; kingdom Viridiplantae; phylum Streptophyta; class Magnoliopsida; order Fabales; family Fabaceae; genus Cicer; species Cicer judaicum. Next base: position 20,812,656 of record JBBPBS010000276.1, on the reverse strand, counting down.
ATTTTCCCCTATAATTGTTAAAATCGGTAGAAAAAGAAGGCGAGACATTATGGCCCATAAGGAACCAATAAAAGTGATTAATCTAGGGAAAAAAGAAAATAGAAAGGAAATTAAAGTTGACATTATCTTAAAGAAAGAAGTATATCATGAACTAATCGAAATCCTACATGAATAGAAAGATATTTTTGCCTCATCATATCAGGATATGTATGGATCGGATACTAGCATAGTGGAGCATAAATTTCCCTTAAAACCCAATTTTTCTTTGGTCAAACAAGAATTAAGGAGAATAAAGCCCGATATGTCATTAAAAATAAAGGAAGAAGTAAAAAATTGGTGTTGGGTTCCTCGTTGTGGCAAATTATCCCCAATGGATAGCCAATATTCTACCGGTTCTGAAAAAGGATGACAAAGTTCGAATGTGTGTCGACTATAGGGACCTTAACAAAGCCAATCCTAAAGATGATTTTTCGTTACCTCACATCAATATTTTGAATGACAATATGGCTCACCATTCACTTTTTCTCCTTTAAGGATGGTTGCTCGGGATACAATCAAATCAAGATGGCAGCCAAAGATATCAAAAAAAAAACTTTCATCACCCTTGAGGGAACATTGTGTTATAAGGTAAGGCATTTTGGTCGAAAGAATGTTAGATGACATGATTGCTAAGTCACAAACAAAAGAAAAACATGTGATTGATCTAAAGAAACTCTTTGAAAGATTCCAAAAGTTCAAGCTAAAACTTAACCCCTTCAAATACACTTTAGGAGTATGGTTGGATAAAGTGTTACAATTTTTGGATAGTCAAAAAAAGAATAGAGGTCGACCCATATAAAGTTCGAGCCGTTTTGGAAATATCTCCCCAAAGTACAAGAGAGAGAGATTCACAGTTTTCTTGGGAGACTAAATTATATTTCAAAATTTATATCACAACTAACTGCCACTTGTGAATCGATCTTTAAACTTTTACGGAAAAATAATATCAAACGGTTGTGTAGAACAAAGATTGTAACATAAAAACATAAAAAAATAAAAAATAAAAGTTATTCAGAAAATGGTTGTAACTTACAAAGATTGACATGAGATGTTGTCGTTTGCACTACACGGATATCGTACCTCGATATGCACTCCAACTGGGGCAACCCCTTTTTGCCTAGTATATGGGATGGAGGTTGTGCTGCCCGTTGAACTAGAAATCCCCTTTGTTGAGAGTATTAATGAAAGTCAAACTAGAGGAATCAGAATGGATACACACCTATTTCGATCAATTGAATTTAATTGAAGAAAAAGGTTGGCGAAAAGGATTGAAAAGAGTGTACAAAAAAAAATACGTCCTCAAGAATTTTGGGAAGGAGACCTAATGATAAAAATGATCTTACCCATTCAAAAGGATTGTTGTGAAGAATGGTCCTAACTATGAGGGTTCATACATCTTAAAGAAAGTTTTCTCAGGTAGGACTTTGATCCTCATGAATATGGATAGAAAAAATTTAATCCTCCCTTAGCCTCAGACGTCATAAAAAAAAGCAACATATTTTAAAAATAAAATACCCACAAGGTTGAAAGTCTAAAAGGACGACATAGGCAAATATTATGGTACCAAAAAAAAAATATCTGCTAAGTTCAAAACCTGAAAGGGCGACTTGGGCGAAGAAGAAAAAGTATATACTCAAAAGGATATGATCAACAATATGGATCAGACTATAACACGAGAATAAAAGTTATTTATAATACAAGACAACAACATGAGATCCAACTTAGGATCACAACAATAACTATTTAAAAAAAAAGAAAGAAAGAAAAAGAAAAAATAGAAGAGGACGAAAGAGACATCAAAGATATCAAGTTCAAAAAAAAATTGTATAAGTGTTTTTTCTTATGATTTGAATGGTCATCTCCAATAAAAATATTAATAAAAACTGACATATTCATTCATTCATGACATTTTAAAAATTTAAAGCCGAGAAAACGACTCGCACCCGAATCCGAGAAAACGATCCGCATGTTGAAGCCGGGAAAACGACTCGCACCCCGAAGCCGAGAAAACGACCTGCATATTGAAGTCGGGAAAACGACTCGCACCCCGAAGCCGAGAAAACGACCCGCATGTTGAAGCCGGGAAAACGACTCGCACCCGAAGCCGAGAAAACGACCCGCATGTTGAAGCCGGGAAAACAACTCGCACC
>JBBPBS010000276.1:20781101-20810202 GCA_037974835.1 Cicer judaicum | reverse complement strand
CGACTCGCACCCTAAAGCCGAGAAAACGACCCGCATGTTGAAGCCGGGAAAACGACTCGCACCCGAAGCCGAGAAAACGACCCGCATGTTGAAGCCGGGAAAACAACTCACACCCTAAAGCCGAGAAAACGACCCGCATGTTGAAATCAGGAAAACGACTCGCACTCGAAGCCGAGAAAATGACTCGCACCCGAAGCCGAGAAAACGACTCGCACCCGAAGCCGAGAAAATGACCCGCATGTTAAAGTCGGGAAAACGACTCACATTGTTCTAAAACATTATTTTTTCGGACAAAATTAGAGTTGTTATCTTTACTTATTTTTACTTTGATTCTCAAGTAAATTCTAAGTAAAGAGGGGCAGCTGTTGACACCTAATTTTGTCCAATTTTTATTTATTTTTTACTTTTTATTAAAAAAGGAAATAATAATAATAATAATAATGACAATAATAATAAATATATAAATATAGGTGAAGAAATATAAAAATAAAAATAAATAATTAGGGATATAAACTTTAAACAATCACAAGTGTTTTCAGTTCTTGTTTGCCTATAATTCTTGTTCAAACTCTTTTTTAAATATAAAAAATAATAAGAAGAAGAAATAAAAATAAAGGAAACTGAAAAGAAATGAATTGATTGTCATAAAAATTGATGCAATGATGATCAAAATAAATGAAAAAAAAAACAGAAAAAAAATTGATTGATAGTCATGAAAATCAAAATAATGGTGATCAATTGAAATAGAAAAGAAACCGAAGAAGTGAATCAATGGCAATAAGAATCGGTATAATTGTGGGCAATTAAAAGAAAAGAAAACTGGAAAAAATATATTAATGATAATCAATTGACAATTATTCTCTTGTCTTTTGCAATCTACACCCAAAAGTCTATAAATAGTCTACCACATGAGAGCAACAAGGAGGGAAGGGATATAGGAATTGAGAGCACAAAAAGATAAAGAAAAGAGAGAATAATAAAGATAAAGGAGAGAAACAATATTGGAAATCATGAGCTAGTAAAGAAAATTTCCAGTGCGGTAAACATTTATTTTTCTCCATGTCTATTTTTTTTGTTCACATTATTAATGTTATAGAGTTTTTCTTACTATTCTATACACGTATGATATAAACAATATTTTTTTTTTTGTTTCACGATCAAATTTTGAAATCAACTAATAAGAATCAATTTGATTGTTGAATAATCATTTATTTATTTATTTATCAAATTCGTGATTTCTCATCTCTATTGTGTTTTATTTTTCGTGCATTAGATCTTAAATTCTCTTATTATTATCACCGTCGGTTCGCGCCACACATGCGTCGCTGACTCGTGAATCTGCTTTTGGATTTTTATCCTTTACGATTTATAAAAATAAAAAAATAGTAAAAGTGTTTCCTTAAAATAAAACAATACACAAATCAATATATAACGCATCATTCTTATTATTATTATTATTATTATTATTATTATTATTATTATTATCATTATTACTATTATTATCATTATTATGTTATTAATTTATTTCGATATGTATATATATAAAGTAAAATTAATAATAAAATTGGTCAACACATAAATATTTTCTATCCAACAACTACGTGTGTTTTGATTTCCCTATTGCACCAGGGGATACGTAGGAGCAAGGTTTTTCCCTTGTCAAACCAAATTAATAAAACAAATATTTTTTCTTCCTTTATTAATGTAAATAATTTATTTTTTTATTATTCTTTTAGGGTAAAAATAAATAAATAAGTAAATAAATAAATAATTTGTATATAATTAATTATAAGGTAACCGTTTTAATGGACGTTGTAGGGTGGTAATACTTCTCTACTCGTAATCGACTTCCGAATTCAAATTTTTAGTTCAAAAATATTATTTTAGGTTTTACCCAATTTTTCCTTTAATAAAAAATAAAATTGGTGGCGACTTTTTTTTCACGGACAAATCAGACGCAACACTATTAAAAAATTATTATGTGTAAACAATAAAAATAAATAAATAAACAATACACGACCATAAAAGCAATAACATGATTTTAAGTGTTTTATGTGTAAACGATAAACTTTTAATTATGGATGTTTGAAGCTCTACATGTGTGTAAAGGAAGCAACGATACAAGGATTTTAAGGCATTTTGTTATTTGCACATTCTTAAGAATGGAAAAAGAAAAACACTTGCTGGTCATGGCTTTGTTTGGTCGTATTTTTAGTATGATGTTTTGGTTTATAGTCTTGTTGTGGTATTTTTTAGTTCAAATTGATTAATTAATTTTGACCACATGTAAATTAAATTTATGATTTTATTGTGATGTTTTAATTAATTTCTTTCCATTTTGATCCATCAAATTTGCTTCTATCAATCACATTAATCTTTTGTGTCAGTTATATTTAAGTTTACTGACTGGGTTGTATGAGTCACCCATTTAAAATAAAAAATTAGAGTTTCAAATCCATTTCTCTTTTTCTTCATATCTCTTCCTCTTTCTTTTTTTTGTTTGTTTCTGTTTTAGGCATCCCAAGATAAAAAGAGCTTGGATGCTGGAGCAAACCATTTCATTAGCAATCTGGATCTAATAAGTTACCAAATATGCAATTTTTTCATTTGAACAAATTCAAATGTGTTTGAGATGTAACAAGGTTTTTAATGATTGTCTTGTATGATACCTCGGTGCATTTGAAGTTATTGTTACTAATCTAGATGCTTTACTCTTCTAACTTTCTTCATCACATTTGATAGAGTAAACTTTCAGTTTAGTGTCATTGTAAACTTTCTTTATTTCTCTTTTTTCAAAATGTTATTTTTTTGAGTGTTGACTTTTACCAGAGCGTTGACTTTTTTGGACGTTGATTTTTACTCCCGAGCATTGACATTTCTAGGAAATATATAATAGTTCAGAGTTAGACTCTTGATAAGATTATCAGAGGTAGAGGCAATCTAATGCATGTACCATAAGGGACAGTACATCAAAGGCGCTTTTTCACTAGTTTTGAATACAAATTTTTTCATGTCTTTGTGACCAATTATTAGGGAATATATTTTAATATCTTTCATAATTTTTTGGTCTTAGAACTACATACTTTAAATAAAATATGATTGTTTAAAATTGTTCCCACAAACCGATTTTGTTATCATGAAAACAAGTAGAGTCTTCTGTATTATAAATATATTTTTTAAGATTGTTTCTTAAGATCGTCAATTGTAGGATGTCAATTGTTTCTTAGGATTTCCCACATATTAAGTTAAAATGTTTATCTACAAATGTATCTCTCTTCAACTTCCATAGTCACACGTTGTTGGGAATCCAATATTTTTTGCAATGATCTTGAGAGGATTGTAAATTAAGAAACAAAACACACTTTTCAACATCATCGAAGGCAAATCTGTGCATATCTTGTAATAACTCAACAAATTCAGAGTAGCTTGAGCCTAACATATCCAACACAGTGTTTGTTGGAATTTTATTAGCTAAGCTAGACAGATGTAGGCATAACCCTTGTATCTTTTACTCACTAAATTGTCTCTTAAAAGAAATGAATGATGCTTTACGAGGAAATCAGTCATCACAGACAAGTTCTCATAATTGAAATGCTTATTGGAGACTAGTTGCTCAAGCTCCCATGTAACAAGAGAAGTAGAACAAGTCTTCCATTATTTGAGAAGGGTTCCCTAATCATAACCAAGAAAAGACAAGTTAAGCCTCTTGACAACTAAAACAAAATCATTACAAATAATATTAAAAGAGGAAATAACTTCAAAAGGAATTGAAGGAGTTTGAAATGCAAGAGGCAAAGGAATACTATTGCTTGAAGAGGACTTAGTTAGTTATAACAAAAGAAGATGCAAATCACTAAAATATTCTAACAAATATACACTACAACTCAATATGTGGTTTATACACTCCATACCTTGTGAAAATGAGAGTTTTTATATCACGTGCTAATAAATCCACCAATAAAACACAATTACGTTTTTTTTTTTTTTTTATCATGGATATCGTTAGCAACAAATTGGTAATCTACGTCCAAGTTGAATTTTAATGAACAAATTTATAGTACCGAATATTTTAGTCTTTTTCCTTTATTAACACCCAATTGTGAAGACAAATAGCAAATTGTTTTGTATAAAAAATCATTGGGTTTTATCTTTTAAGTTAAAAAAAAAAACAATTTTAAAAATAAATTTATTGTAAAATTAATGTTTTTGATTAATTTCAAACCTCATGAATTCATAGGAGCGTCTTGAAGTAAGGCTATTGAGTGATTATATTTAAATTTGTTTTCAACAAGCAAATGAAATATCTTACTAAAAAGATAGCACAACAAGAATAATTTATATTCTAAGCATCTTTATAGTCACGGCCCTGTAAATAAAATTCATGTTTCTGATAGGAAAATTGGTTTTGATGATTGTAGCTCTCGAAACGTTGACATGGCTGACAAGTACGGTTAATAGAGCTGTCAATTTGATAAACCTTCTAATTTTTAGTTCCAGCTCACATTTTGGAGGGACAAAAAAAATTAATAATTTTAAAGGCCCCAAACACAAGGTCCCCTAAAATTTTGTGGGCTTAGGGAGCCTATAGGTCAACTTTTTTTTAAAAAAGAATCGATTTTTTTTTTCCTATAAATTTTTTTAGATTTTTTACTATAAATTTTTTTCGATTTTTTATATTAAAATTTCCGATTTTTTTAGATAAAAAATAAAAAATGTCCGATAAAAAATTTTCGATTTTTTTCGAAAAAAAATTTCTCATTTTTTTCGATAAGAAGTTCTGATTTTTTCTTAGATAAAAATTTTTCATTTTTTTTTAATAATTTTTTTTTCAAAAATAAAATCTCAAAATTAATAAAATATTAGGGGCCTATAGCCCCATCCCTTAAGTCCCATGAAATAATGCGAAATTTTTAAAAAATTATTTTGATAGGGATCTAATAATAAAACAAAAAATTAAGGTGTCTTATAGTTGAGACTTTTTTGACGTAGTCAAGTAATAAGCTTGATAGAGAAAATGATAGAAAACTATTTCTAATAACCGTTTCCCTTATTATTTCATAACTGTTAAACTATTCAACAAATGAATATAATGGAACTATAACACAAGGGTCCTAACAATATCTCGTGTTGTCTCAACTTAGTCCTCAATTGATATACTACTACCTACTCACACAACTTGGGTAGGTTTGTTATAAAGTTCATGCTAATCTCCTCCCACACAACATTTGGATTGGACAAAGATTGTAACTGGACAAAGATTGTAACGACCCTTGAGTTCAAGAAGACCAACCTTCTCCACCCATATACAACATGTAGTCCTTATACCCCTATTAGGCATGTGAGTTAGAGAAAACTTTCTTAAAGAAGGAGTTGGAGTAGAATGCTCTTATGTGTCAGATTCTTGTTCGATGCTCGATTCAATTGAATGTTTTGATTAAGAACTTTCAATTGTATGACTTTCTAGAACATCATCTATTTGTGCATACACATACCCACTATGAATTTGAATCACTAGTGGATGTGTTAGGTTTATCCTTGTACACCACTTTGTCATTGAAGATCACATCTCTACTATGAATCATCATTTTGTTTTTATTGTCTCATAGGTGGTAGCCAAACTCATCCTCTCCATAACTGATGAAAGTGCACTTCTTGAATTTGGGATCAAGTTTATTGCTACCTAGATCACTAATATGACCATAAGCTACACAACTGAAAACTCTAAGATGTGAGAGTTTTACCTCTTTTCCGCTCTATACCTTTTCTGGTATTCTATGCTCCAATGGCACTGATGGACCTCGGTTAATCAAGTAAGTTGATGCGTTGATTGCTTTTGCCCATAATTGCTTTGGTAGGCTTGGCTGCATATGCAAACTTCTAGCTCTGTCAGTCAATGTTCGATTCAATCGCTCCGCTACACCATTGTGTTGAGGCATACTTGGCACGATTCTCTCCATTCTAATCTCATGCTCATAGCAAAACTTCTTGAATCTGATGTCTTCATATTCACCACAATTGTCGGTTATGAGCTTTTTGATCTCATTTTCTACCATGACTTTCCACTTCTTGAAAGTCTCAAATACTTCTGACTTATGTTTTAGAAAGTATATCCGTTCATTCCTAGAGTGATCATCGATGAAAGTCACGAAATAATGTTTCCCACCAATGGAAGACACAGTTGTTGGATCCCAAACATCTGAGTGGACTAACTCAAGTTTCTTTTTCTTTGGGGTTCTTCCACTTCTCTAAAAGCTACTCTTTTATGTTTTCCTAGTATACAATCTTCACAAATGTCAATATCTATTGATCGAAGAGTTGGAAGTTTTCCCTTTAAGCATAATTTTCATCCCTTTCTCACTCATATTGCCTAGTCTTTGATGCCATATATTGTGATTTTCATTTGCTGCAATTGCAATCAAATGTCATGCTTGTGTTGTTTTGTAAAGAGTGTCGCTATTTTTACCACGAGAAATCGTCATTGCACCATTTGAAATCTTCTAATCATCACTGTGGAAGACTGTTGTGTAGCTGTCATTGGCTAAATGGCCCACTATGATTAAGTTCTTTTTTAGGTCAGGAATATGTTTAACATTTTTCAATCCCCATACATACCCATTCAACTTAATCTTCACTGCATATTTGCCCACAACATCATAAGATTGTTCATTACCAAGGTAAACTTTACCAAGGTTTTCGGGGACATAATTCTCAAATGATTTTTTATGCGAAGTAGCATGAAAGGATGCTCCAAAGTCTAATACCAAAGATTTTTTGATATGTTGTCACAGACAAATCAAATACAAGTAGTAAAACGTAGCGTAGGATAATGACTTGAGTCGTTTCACAAGGATTTCTGATTATATTAACCGAATTGAGAATTCAAATAAGGGGGGTTTTGAATTTAATTTGGGCAAATTAAGAAAACAATTAATCCACTGATTCGAGAGTTTCAAACCTATCACAAATTCTATCAACAAATTTAATTTTTAAATCATGACTCTATTCATATTTGAATATAGAATTGATCAAACAAGTGTAATCAACCCTATGTGAATTTGGTTTCTTCGAATGGATTAAGAATCACAGTCATCAATTTAATTAATGTTGAAACTGAATTTTGTCAAACTAATTTAATCAATCCTATTGAGATTCAAATTAAGGAATCAAAATAACAATATAATCGAATAAAGAGAAATATAATTATAACGGGAAATTAACATTATAAATTAAACCTCAAGGTGTTGATAAAACTCTAAAACAATGGATCAATATGAGAAAATTAATCTTCCATGAAAATAAAATAAAAGTTGTTTATGTGTTTCTCAATTCAAAAACAGTGTGTCTTTCTAAAAAAAGAAAACTCTCGATATAGGGTACTCGGTTTTGGGCTTTGAAACAAGTGGTCCGCTACTTAAAATTATTACAAAAGAACTCAAATCATGTAATATGCAGTTTAGACCTAGTAAAGTTCGACATTGGACTTTTATTCTAACACGAAAGTTGTAGCTATGATTTTTAGCTTTTCAGCGCCTACTCACATGCGTCAATCCGATATTTAAAGCTCAAATTATGACCCATATAATGAATAGGGGTTAATTTGAAAATAATAAAATTAAAATTCAATTTCGACCTAAAGTTTAGAAACATGCTAAAAAATTAATCTATGCTATAAAGATCTTTTAAAATGTCAAAGTAAAAACCTAAAAACATGTGCCCAAATGCTTTGATCACTCTTCCTTGCTCTCCAAAGAGCATATTATTGCATCGACTTCTCTTGATGTAGAAGTAACATTTGCCTCATGCTTCTTCTGTTGATTCTTTGGTTGATTTTTGTTGTGCCCAGTCTTTCACAATTCCAACACTCGTTAGATTTCAAGTTATTAGAATTACAATGATTTTTAGATTTGGACCTCTTATTCTTTGATTTACTACGTCCATTTCCTCTAATTGAATTTATTTCTTTTGACTCTGTATGTAATACTGAAGAGGATGACAATTCTCCCAACTCTTTTCTTTAGATCTCTTCATTGATCAGATAACATTAATCAGATAACACCAAAGGCTTGCTTGCAAGAAGTTTCCATTCATCTTCCTTCATTTGGGCTAGTTTCTTTCCTGTGACAGGTTGATCCAACTTTTCTAATACAAATAACCCTCAATTTGCATCTTCCAAAAACCAATGTTCACACCGTCGAACTTTTCAATTCTCACTTTTCTTTTGTCTGCAACCATTACTTTCACTTAAATATGACTTCCTTAGGATCGTTCTCTGAACTAGGCTCTGATACTAGTTGTTAGGAAACTACGCAAAATTTCCCGTGGTCAGATTAAAGTTAAAGTAAAAATGTGGAATGATAACACACAAAATTGATAACGGAGTTCGACTAAATTGCCTACGTCTCGGCTGCTGCAGACCTTTATATTGAAAAAGGGAAATTTACTCAAAGTATTTACAAATATTCACAATCTCTCACTACCCAAAACCTAATTACACCCAATAATGTCACTCTTAGAAATCTATCTAACTCTCTTGAAATTCTTTCAATGTTTGGATTCTTTTCAAATTGTAATAAATTTCACTCTTCTTTCATCACCTCTATATATAGGTGATTTAGATCACTTGCTTCATGAAAAAAATTTCTTACTTGGTTACTAAGTTTATTTAATAGTTAAGTCTTATCTTGACTTTAACACTACAACCTTATCGAAATAACCTATCGGTTGCCCTCCCTGCTCCAAAACAACCCTTATTCCTCTTCCAGAAGCATCATGTTCGATGGCAAATGGTTTAGAAAAATCACGTAAGCCAATACATGGGTCGTGATCACTCCCACTTGCAATCTCCTAAAACCCTGTTATGCTTCCTTAATCCACTTCCAAACTCCTTTGTTTAACAACTATGTCAAAGGTTTGGCTATTTTCCCATAATTCTTCACAAACAACTTGTAGTAACCAGTCAATTCAAAAAACCACCCCCTTACTGCCTTGGTGAAAGTTGGGGTTGGCCATTTGAGGATAACAAGTATCTTCTATGGGTCTATCAATACTCTTTCCCTTAAGATGATGTAATCCAGGTAGTCTATTTCTTTTGATTCTTCGTATCATCTTCAATGATATGCTTCAACCCTTTGCATTCTTCTATTATTATACTATGCAAGTGTGGTAGGAATCTTAAAATACAAGTAGAGAAAATTATTTCCAATTTTTCATACTGTACTATATTTATATTTATTAGGTTTTGAAGAGAAATTTTGTTTTGGGACCCACAAAAAGAGACGTCATCAAAGCCAAATTATGTAACTCAATCTTTTCTAACTCTATGTTCATCTGTTGTTCATTTACTTCATTGAGAAATTGCTCCATCTTCGCACTCAATTCCTGCAATAAATGAATGGGAAATAAACACATGCATAAAATAAGAGTAACAAAATAGCATCAGAGAGCTCAAATTAGATACATGAGAAAATAAGAATTATGATAAACTCCAAATTGATCCAAGTACATCATTACTTTTCTATAAACGTTAGTTATCACAGAAGAGGAAACAATTCACAGCTAAAATCGAAGAAACAAACAATATTGGCTCAATTTACTATGGAATATAAAATAATAGTACTAGCAACCACTAATGAAGAAGATCATTGATTGAGATGCTTACTAGATGAGACCCCTTTATGGAAAAAACCAATGCTAGGTGTGTTGGTCCACATCGATAGTACCACAACTATTGTAAAAATTGAGAACCGTTATTACAATGGTAATAGACAAAAGATACGTCGTAAGCATACAATTAAAGAGTTACTTTGAAAGGAGCTGTTAGAATTGGACATGTAAGCAATGCTGAAAACTTAGTAGATCTTATGAAGAATTGATTAGCTAGAGATAAAGTCCTAAACTAATCCAAAAGTATGGAACTGTTGCTTATAGATCAATGAGTCACTCGTGATGGTTATTTGATCTAAAAGAATTGATATCCCAATAATTAAATTTAATGGATAATAACAAATGGTGAAGTGATAGGAAAGGAACGTGCTATTATAAATAAGATAAGCATGATTCCTGAAGCGAATATAGGATAGCGTAATATAAACTCTTAATGAAATCTATACTACTTACTCTATAAGAAGTGGAGTACCTAACTATAAAAGTATTCTTGGTAGACTCACTTATGTGAATAATGAAAGTGGAGTCGCTTCCTATGGGATAGACGTGCAAGACATCAATGCACAGACTTTTGAAAATACATTCTATGAAAAAGGTCGTGTGTGGTTTTGATGTTAGAGATTGAGTTCAAGACTACAAATCACTCATGTTGAATCTAAATCTTACTTACTTTGAAAATGTTCAAGTCGGAAGACCCATCTGTTTATACGCAATCATATAGAAGCGTCCAATGCTATTTCATAAACATTTTTTTAAATTCAAGTGGAGTATTGAAACTTAATTTTGTCCTTTCTTTTTATTATCTCCAAAAATAATTTTTTTTGGACTTTTCATTCATTTAAAAATAAATAAATAAGCGAAAATCAATAAATAATCAATTATTAAGTTTGTGATTTGACTTGTAATTATTAAAAATCATATCTTAAATAATTAAAGTAGGTTTTTGAAAATGTTAAAATTTACCTTAATGAGTATTAATGAGACTTATTGTTTTTTAAAAATACTTAACCTAATTTCTAACTATAAATAACAGAGTAGAACACATATAAAAGGATAGGGAAAAAAGAGTCTTACAAAAGAACACGTAGAGCAAAAAGCAATGGATTGCTTGGTTGAATTTTCAATCACTTTTATGTATGTTTCTTTATAATAATTGATATTTTGATTTAAATATTTATTCTCCTTTACTCATGAAAAAGATACCAGTCGAAGAATGAAGGTCACTGCTTGAACGAACATGTTTTTATTTGTCTATCCTTTATTTTTTTATTAAACGAAAAAGAAACAAGAATAGAAAACTGAAACAAGTAGTTGATCGTCGCCGCTGCTTGACCCGCGTGTCCCACGCCATCACGTCGCAATTCCCCTTTTTCTCGTCGCCACAATGATTAGTTAAACATAGAATGACGGGAGATAAGTATCGCCTCCATACATTGTCACTGCCAATTGAGCCAACAACTATTTTTGCCTTTTGTGTTTTTTTTTTAGATTTATAATATTTGTATTATAAACAACTTAGTTTATTTTGAAAAATTCAATTTATTTTAAAAAAATCTCCAATCTGAAAGTTGATATGATTTGTTTAAAAAAAAATAAATGCAAGAGTTTATATAGTTTGTTTTTAAAAAAACACAAATATAAGAAATAACATATAAAAGTTATAAAAAAAATAGCATATATGGCAATGAATACGAATGATACGTTTGATGGTACATATCAAGGAAAATATTTTCTTGGTTTTTATCCAATGAATATGAATGAATATATCTAAGCATTTACTCCTATATGGTTATTAGACGAATTAATGTTGATTAACTATTTCGTCCCTCTATTTCTCTCCTTTTGTTTCCTCCATGATTATGTATTCAAGACATCCACAATATATTAATTATTTCTGACATCTCAAACAATACTGAGTTAAATACTTGAAAGTTTTAGAGAACTCAAAGTGATACTTTTTGTTGAAAAAAAAAACTTTTCAAAATGCTTTAATTGCATAAAATTTTAAGCAGTTATAAATATTTCAAATGCATATATTCCCTTTATTAAAAACTATGTTGTTTGAATAGAACAATCGTTTATTTAAATTTTGGTCATATTTATAAATATAAAAAACATTAAGACAAAAAGAAAAAAGTCAAAATTTTGAAAACTTATAAGGATTAATTTGAAAAATAATCCTGACCAATTTGCATAATTTGTAAAATGGCAATTTGCAAAACTTTAAAAGTTAAATAGGTAATAATGTGTGCGCGTCTGATATGAAACTCTAAAAAAATAGTTCAAGTGTGGACCTTTATTTGATAAAAATTTAATTTTATAATAATAAAAAATAAAGAACACAATATTATATTAAAGTTTACTAAAAATAACAACATCCACTTTTGGACTAGGACTGCATTAGATAGTCCTCTAATGTGTAAATTTAAAAAAAATTGAAGGATCAATTTGAAATTCACATTTTAAAAAATAAAAGAGAAATTTAAAATTTTACTTTTAAGATTGTATTTAAAATCTTTTAAGTTTAACTTTGACAAAATATTTTTAAAATCTCTTTATTTTAAAAGTTGTTCAAATTTATGATCCAAATGATGAAATTTACATAAAAGAATTTAAATTATCTTTTTTTAAAATTACACAACTTTAAAAAATTCTCATCGAAAAAAATATATAGTCTAATAGCCGATAGGGGCAGTTAAAGTTGCTTCTTGTTGAATGATATTCTCCAAAGCAGCTTCAGATGATGTCAATTGATACTTAAGATCTTCCACACATTGACTTAAAATGTCTATCTTCAAACGCATAACTTCAACTTCTTTGGTAACCTGTTGCTTAGCATCTAGTAGTTTTTGAAATGCATCTTGAGATACTTGCAATTCAGGAAACAAAGCGCGCCTCTCGACACCGTCCAACCAATCCTTATGAAAACCAAAGCTGCGTGCATCTTGTAATAACTCAACAAATTTAGAGTGGCTTGAGCCTAACACATCCAATACACTTTGAGTCCGGAGGAATTTCAATAGCTCAGCTAAACAGTTGTAGGCATAACCCTTGTATGTGTTACTTAGTGAAGTGTCCCTTAATAGTACTGAAGGATTTTTAACAAGGAAATCAGTCAACACAGACAAGTTCTCATAATTCAAGCTCCCACGTGACTAGAGAAGGAGGACTCAAGTCTTCCATTATTTGAGAAGGGTTCCCTAATCATAATAAAGCAAATTAAGACAAGTTAAGCCTCATGAGAACTAAAACAAAATCATTACAAATAACATTAAAAGAGAAAATACCTTCAGAAGGAATTGAAGGAGTTTGATATGCAAGAGGCAAAGGAATACTATTGCTAGGAGAGGGCTTAGATTCTGAAATTGTAGTAACATCATCCTTAGGAAAGTGTTCTTCAATGATTGAGCTTTCTTTTATGACAGTATCATCAATTACAGAAACTGAACAAAAGATAAGAGAGAAGATAGTTGAAATTCAAAATCAAAATGGTGATAGTTACTAATGAGGAAACTTAAGAAATTAAAATTGATCAAAATAATCTTCACCTTTATCATTATTAGTCTTAGTAGTTTCCACAGAGTCTATGACATCAACTTCTTGTTCCTATAGTTACCAATGACATTATCAGATTCAAATAATAATATTTGTAATATCAGCTTCACTATATTTACCAATATATATTTTAATTTGGAAGATCCTGACTTCATTATAGAAAGAATAAAAATAATGAAAACCAAAGAATAAATGTTTGAAACCCGTGATGAACTTACTAATATTAAATGAGTTGAGGGTGTTAAAGTAGTTCCTTCTTCAACACTTATTTTGGTATCCTGTGTAAAATTAAAATGATGTTTAAGTTGGTAGTATAACTCAATTCCTATATTGAAAAAGAGTCAAAAAGAATACAAGAAAAATAGAGGAAATGCCTTTTGTTTAGAAGCAACTAATTGTATAGGTGAGTCATTCTTTGTTTCTGAAATGGTGGACAAAGTTGCTGTTACACATTTTTCCGATGTAGAACAGTCTTGAATACTTTGGTCCTCTATTTCTTTCAAAAACTGTGTAACATGAAAGCGTAAAATAAGTTGTAGTATATTTGTAAGAAGTACTTGAAGTAAAATTCATTTCTTTTAATATTTCATTTTAGCTTTTACCTGAGAAGGTTTTACGGTAGTATCAGTTTCTCCAAGTAGATGTTGTTGGTTCATCAAACATGGTTGATCCATTAATTGTTCATTCATAAACTCCTGTAATAAGAACATAAGCATTAGTGATCTTAAGCTATTAATTACATCCATTACTAACTAAGAAAATAGAACATTATTGAATAAGTATATATTTGGAGAGGAATATCTAACGAATTTTACATGGCCAGCAAATTACTTCTGATTTTTTGTAATAGGAACATTTTCATAAACAGCATGTTTGATTAAAAGACATTGTCATGGTGATTGTATTCAGGTATGAATAAATAGATTGATATTGACCTGTAAAAAAGTCAACTTGTGTTCTGATGCTGCTTCAACTTCAATCTCAGCTGCAAAATCTGTAGTGGTTTTTGTACTTGGACCTTCACTACCAGTATCACTGCCTTCATACTCTTCTTGTAATTGTCCAAATAGACTCTCCAAAATTCTGAAAGTTTCATAATCTATATATATAGCAAAATTTATAGATTAACATCTTGAAATGATATAGCAAATTAATTAATAACAATATATATGGCAAATCATATCTTGTAATTGTTCAAATAGACACATAATACCTAAGTTGTAACGGAAAATACGAAAGGTTTTGATTTTACTGTCGGTTGTTGAATCACAAGTGAGAGAGAGGTTTTGACATTTCTGTACAAAACGATTTTCTACAGCGTGAAATTGAATTCCTTGGTTCTGGCAAAGGCTTGGTAGGTTGACAAATGCTACAGTTTTCAGATTTGGAACCTCCACTTTCTGATTATCACATTCACTTTTGAATATTTCCTCTAGCTCATTTGCTTCTATTATTATCAGAACCTGTAACTCAGGAAGCTCTTCACATATTGAGACTGGAAAGACAGATTTCAACTTGTTGCACTTTACTACAGCAAGTGCTTCTAGCTTTGGAAAGCATGTTCTTGAACACAAGGAATTGGAATTTGACGTCTTTTGATTCTCCGTATCATCTTCAATGATATGCTTTAACTCTTTGCATTCTTCTATTATTAGACTTAGCAATTGTGGTAGGCATCTTAAAATAGAATTAGAGAAAATTATTTCCAATTTTTCACATTGCACTATATATAAGTTTCTTAGGTTTTGGAGAGTAAAAGAGTTTTTGGGACCCAAAAAAAGAGATGTCATCAAAGCCAGACTACGCAACTCAATATTTTCTAACTTTATGTTCATCTGCTGTTCATTTACTTCATTGAGAAAATGCTCCATGGTCCCACTCAATTCCTGCAATAAATGAATGGAAAATAAGCGCATACTTAAAATAAGAGTAACAAAATAGTATCATAGAGCTCAAATTAGACACATGAGATAAGAGGAATTGTGATAAGCACCAATTGACCCAAGTACATGATTACCCTTCCTTAAACGTTAGTTAGTTAGTTAGTTATCACAGAAGAAGAAAACAAATACACACTACTACTCAATATGTGGTTTAGACAACAAATCTTACACATTATTTCACACTTATTCCATAATCCTAAAATTGATGGGCTGGTGTAAGCATAATAATGTTGAAGTTATTCCATGTAAACAGTAATGTAAATGTGTATATCTGATCATTATCCTTCAATTATTCAATTAAGATCATGGAATATTTTCACAAAAAAACAAAGATATAAGGAAAGAGGGATAATACCTTCATGGATGCACCGTCCACAGATCTTGGTAACGAATGATGAGTTATGAAATCACCAATAAGTTGTGCCATATTGTTGAGTTCAAGGAATTTCAAACATGGAAATGTTGTGTCATATTGTTTGGGACACATGGCTACTAAACTTGGCAGATTGAAAAGATAGAGAGATTCCAATGCTAGAAAATGAATGTGAATCTCAGTATGGTTTTGATGATCATCATTGGAGGGTCCAACTATGTATTCCAATTGCATGCAATCTTCAATATGAAGGTAATCTAATTTAGGAAAGTCTTTACATATGGAGCTTGGACAGATACATTTCAACTTGTTGCAGTTTACTATCTCAACAAATTTTAGCTTTGGGAAGGATGGGTTTGTCGACAGAAACTTTGAGGACTTTTTATTCTCCAAATCATCTTCAATAATATGCTTCAACTCTTTGCATTCTTTTATTGTTAAATATTTCAGATGTGGTAGGCATCTTGATACAGATGTGGAGAAAACAATTTCCAATTTTTCACATTGCACTATATGTAACTCTTTAAGACTTTTGAGGAAAAAATAGTTTTTGGGACCCACAAAAAGACATGTCATATCGAACATATTTTCTAACAAAATAGATCTTAACCTTATATTCATTTCTTGTCTATCTATTTCATCGAGCCAAAAGATATATCCTATTTTGGAGTCACTTAAATCAAGCATTTCCAATTTCTGAAAATACTCCAAGTTCCCACTCAACTCCTACATTTAGGTACATTAAATAAATTACCACTATGATAATAACTTTTCTAAAATTCAATAAAAAACATTTCTAAAATTAAACAAAGTTAATAGACACAATACAATTTCATTTTACCAAAAGCTTTAAAAATTATTCTTTGGTCGTCATCCATTATTTTATTTATAAATAAAAAAAAAAAATCATTTTTGTACATTAAATAATTAATAGTCAAGTTTTTATAAAAAATTAATAGTTAAGTTAGTTAGGAATGAATAATTTCTTGGTTCGATTGTTTTTATATGAAAATAATGTTGGTGCTCACGCTTTTGCAAAAGTTACATAGTTTAAAAAATTAGCCAGTAATATAGAATACTGTGTTAACCATCATGCATTAAGCCACCAAGGCTGGATGCTAGTGACAGAATTAAGTAATTGATAGGGCTATTAGTTTTTATGTCATTTGTTCCAGTAAGATTGAAATCATTGACTATTTTCACAAACAACAAAGATATACGAAAACAGGGATACCTTCATGGTTGTACGGTCTACAGATCTTGTAGTCGAATGAGGAGTTAAGAAATCACCAATAGATTTGAATGCAACATCACCACATTTGTGGAATTTAAGTTCTTCCAAAGCTGGAAATGTTATGCGATATTGTTTGGAACACATGGCGGCTAAACTTGGCAGATTCTCAAGCTCGAGACATTTCAATGCTGGAAGATGAATGTGAATCTCAATGTGGTTTTGATGATCATCAACATAATGTCCAAATATGTATTCCAATTGCACACAATTTTTAACATTGAGATATTTCAATGTCGGTAAGACATTGCCCAAATTATTATTACAACTGGCATGATCTTCGGTGTCTATTATGATGTCTTTCAATTCATCACAATTCCCAATTGTCAATGTTTCCTGCAACATTTTTGGAGCAATAAACAAGATAAATACTGATTTTATCTTCGAAATATCAGTCAATACAATCTTTTTAATATTGCACAGGATTGGTGATTGTCTTGAAAGACATTGAACATGTTTCCATATGTTATTGCGGCAACTTAATTCCTGTAATGTAAACAAATTAAAAAAATAAGTTACATGATCTCATAGTGTGCGTAAATAAAACTAAAGAAAATGTAAATATATCATTTTTATATGAAATTTTGTCTTATACAAGTCTTAAAGAGTGGCTTACATTATCTATAATTAATTTAATGCATCAAGTTTTTACTTTATAAAATAGTATTTAATTTCTAATACTATTGATACTAAAAATATACACATTATATTGTATTATTATTATTACTTATTCGTAATAGGTGATTCATTATTATAATAATAGTAGACTTCATATTTAAGATTGTTGATAGGCCCAGATGTAATGAATAATAAAAAATAAGAATAAAAAGTTTGTTATAAATTAAGCAGCAAAAGATAGCATGAAAGAAGGTGAGAGGGTTACCGATGATATTAAGCAATCTTGCTGTTTATCGTCAGAAGTTGGTGGTATTTTAGTACATGCTTTACTCATCCATGAAAATATATTGCATTTGATAGAAACTGATTGTGTTTGTGGCTTGGAAGTGTCTCTAGAAATGGAAGATGGCTCCTTAATGGATGGAGACATACGGAAAATACCGATAAAATTTGGTAAACCACCAAGCTTCATTTGTTTTAGGGAATCAAGTTTGACATCATGGCCAAATATGTATTTCAGCTTATCACAATGTTGCATTGTGATAGATTCTAGTGCCGGAAGATCATGAGCAGAGATAAATCGAAGTATTGATTCAAAATTAGGACACTTTTCAATATAAAGAACTTTCAATTTTGAAAACAATGTTCCACGACTCATGCTATCATTATCGTCATCACTTAATTCCTCCAATTTTCTTTCATTTATTATTATGTATTCAAGTCTTTTGCAGTCAATTAATTCCAACTTCTCCAACAACATTAGACTACGAGAATTTTTCAGTTGAAATAAGGAGATCAACATTGGACATTCCTCCAATAAAATGCTCTTTAGATTGCAAAGGTTAAGATTGGACTTAAATAAGCTTTGCAAACGTTCACAACGCTTGATTGATAGCTTCTCTAAACTCCCAAAAGAGTCAAAGTAAAGATGACCATTGCACAATTCTTCCAAATTTTTTAATAGAAAAAGATCTAGTATAACCAACTTAGAGAAGACATTTGGTTCTTGAGAATTCCAGAGCTCAGTGTCAATAAGGAACTGTAATTGTGGAACCGAATACAAATAAAGCTCAATTAAATTATTCACTATAGGAACAATCTAAGGCATGAGATTTCTCCATCCCTTTTCATTATGTTTTAGTTTAAGAGCCTCAACTTTTTCCATACAATACTTGAATATTGATTCAGATAGAAAAAAATTGTCACTGTTTAGAAGAAACAAACACTTATTTAATGATTTATCTCTCACAAAATGATGACGATAGTGAATGATATGAAACTTTTGCAATTTAGGAAAACTTATTTCTTGACAAGAAACATTAAAACTGTTTAAGAAATATAACTCTTCAAGTAATGAGCATTCTTTAATCACATCAAATGGATTATTCCTAAAAATTTCACAATGTTCCAACTTCAACAATCTAAGCTTCGATAGTTCTCTAATTCCATGCGACAATTCAGTAATTTTACAATGAACCAAATCAAGTGTCTCAAGACTATGCATGCTTTTCAAAATAGAAATGTCACTCAAATCGACTCTCGTAAAAAGAAATGATTGTATATTCTTCAACGATTGAATTGATTGTAGGAATAATAAAGTTGACTTATACCAAATTCTATCATCACCAGATAGATGAAAAACTCGAAGACCTGTATTATTTTCAAAAAATGTATTTGGGAATTCTATTTTCACATCGTCGCAGTGCCTATCGTCATTCATGTAGACAATTAGAATTTCAAGCTCATAACCACCAAACTTGCAAGAAAGAACGTCCATTAAGTTACCTTGGCATAACAAATATTTAATATTATTTTCCTTTTCAACCAATGCCTTTTCATTTCTATTAGAAAGATTTATTGTTTGAATCTCTTTGTTTGTTATCCTTTGGGCTGCATCACGAACCAAGTCATGCATTTTCACACTCTCTTGATCATCAGCTTTCAATAATAAACAAGAATCTAGGAGTTTAGTTTTGGATTTATCTACTAGACTTCGAGCATATTCGTAGCTACGAAGACCTTCACCAAAAATTCCTGCTCCTATGCCAAATCTGGTTATCCATTCAATAGGAATATCTTCATCTTCTTGAAATACAGAACACAAGAGGAATAGTCTCTTGGCCTTTTCATTCTTCATATAATCATAGCTAAACTTCAAGCGTCGATAAATTTTATCTTGTTCATCGTCATCATCTCTGTCCAATGACGTATGTGTCTGTAAGGATTTTAAGGCAGCATTCCACTCTTCCGGACGTTGTTCTCCTTTCAAACTACCAGCGATAACAGCAATTGCAATTGGTAATCTTTTGCATTCATTTGCAATTTTATGAGCCGTATCGAGTAAACTTTTGGATGAATTGTTGCATAGATCAGCATACCTTTTGAACATGTTCCATGCATCTTCTTCAGATAAAAGCTCCAGGTGTATTGTCTTATTGCATCGCATTCCTTTGCATACCGGCATTTCGCGTGTGGTTACAAGAACTTTGCAACCGTTTTTATCCTCACTATATGGAATCCCTATTTCCTTAAAATCGAGATCTCCCCACACATCATCCAGTATTAGAAGAATCTTACCTTTAGTCAATCTTTTCCATAGTTTTTTGGGTCGGTCTGATTCAGTACAGTTATCCCATATCAATCCCAAGGGTCCAGCAATATCATCTTGAATCTTTTTAATATCAGGAGAATTTGACACTGTCGTACTGATGGCTTCAGTAAATTGTTTGGATTGCTTAAGTTCGTTACCCACTTTTAAGGCTAATGTAGTTTTTCCTGTGCCCCCCATTCCGTGCAACCCGATTATATAATAGTTGTCATCTTTCAGTGCATCCAAAAGCTCATTGTATTTGGATTCTCTGCTTTTAAAAGAAATATAGAGTTGAGGTTGATTGCTTTCAACA
Organism: Cicer judaicum; assembly: GCA_037974835.1. Classification (NCBI taxonomy): domain Eukaryota; kingdom Viridiplantae; phylum Streptophyta; class Magnoliopsida; order Fabales; family Fabaceae; genus Cicer; species Cicer judaicum. The sequence continues at coordinate 20,789,856 of JBBPBS010000276.1, read as the reverse complement.
CCTGGAAGACGAGCAGGGAGTCCAATCGAAAGTTTGTTTCCAGTTTCCATTAATTTTTTAATACGCTCCTTCTTATTTGCTAGTTCCTTTCCCCTTATATATCGCCATATGCAATTAGGACAAAATCCAAAACAACATTTTTGTTTTGTTTTGGTGTCTTCTTGAATGAGCTTATCAGCTTCTTCTTCCCAAGAAACAACATTACTTTGAATATCTTCTCCTCTACTGGTTGCCACTTCAACACGTTCCTTGATAGTTTTCCTTTCTGGTACCAACCTAGCTTTTTCTTCTTCGAAATCCTTAGCAATGCACGTGAAGCAACATATATAACTTGATTCTGCCAATGCCCCATTAATCAATTTCTCTACGGATGGCTTCGCCATATCAGTCATGAAACTCTCCATCTAAATAAGTTTTATTAGATCAAAGTTAGGCATATATAGATATAACGGTTCTATTAATACATATTAAGCCCATTAGCTATAACATGTCTATTTAAACAGATTAGTGATAGTATGTTGATGAAAAGACAGGATTAAGATATTGGGGAAAGGCAAGAGGCAAACAAACATAAATGATATTTGTGACAAAGAAGTAAGAGCAAAAACGGTACTATACTTTGCTCTTTCTCTTTATACAAATGGAATTGCTATTAATGTTTCAAGATCAAAAAACTTCAAGTTGATGTTGGAAGCTACGGTCTTCATTTGAAACCTCCAAGATATCATGAGTTAAAGGTTACACTCCTTGAAAAAGAGTTGGAATATACAAAGAGTTTGTTGAATGGTCATGAAGAGAAACACACAAAATTCGGATGTTGAAGTATGTTAGATGGTTGGAAAAACAAAAATAATAGGACTTTGATAAATTTTTTGGTGAATTCTACAATGGAAATAATGTTTGTGAAAAGTATTGATGCTTCTACCTTAGTGAAGACTAGGATTAAGATATTTGAGCTATTTGACAATTTTGTTGATGAGATTGGTGAACAAAATATAAGATTGCAAATTGCCTCTTAGCATTGGGTGGAGCAATAAGACAAAGGACAACATTAGCTCCTGGTAATTGAAAGTTCATTTCTTTTCTTCATAAAAGTTTTAGCACACAACAACTTATGTATAAAAATAATGAAAATGATTGTTTCATTGCAGCTGAGTGGTGCAATATATATTTATGGAGCACAAACTTCACTTTTGCAAGTATTGGCCATTAAAGTATTGTGTTTGACATGCAACTCTTCAGGATGTGGACGCAATTGGAGTACTTTTGATCATGTAAGTTAAAACTTGTTATTAAGTTATAAAGTATTCTACAATATAGGTTCATATTAATATAGTAAACTAACATTTTAAATTATAATACATAGATTCATTCCAAGAAGAGAAGTAGATTTGAGCATAAGAGGTTGGAAGACTTGTTTTCGTTAAGTATAACCAGGCTCTAAAAGAGCGCTATTATTGTCGTGATGTTATTGATCAAATTATCTTGAATGATGATGATGATTATATCATTGAATTTGAAGTGGGAGACTTGGGGGAAGATGGTGAACCTATTGAAGAATTAGTTTATGTCGGTGATAATATAACTTGGACTAATGTTGCCAATGCAAGTAGGGCTAATTATGAGTTGTTGGTCTGCACTAGGCGTTCAAAAAAAGAAAAAACAGCTGGAAGTGCATCCAAGGAAATAACACAAGAAGTTGGGGTAAAAGGAGATGTTGTAGAAATTGAACCTATTTATGTTGAAGATAATGGGGAGGAGGAGGAAAACGAAGAATATATTGAAGTTGATGGAGATGAGGAGGAGGAAGAAGAGGAAAAAGATTATGTTGAAGATTAGGGGTGGGAATAGGCCAGGCCAGGCTTTGAAAGGCCTGAGTCTGACCTACAATTTATTTTTCGGCCTAAGTCAGGCCTACGACCTATCATAGACTTTTTTTTCAGCCTGACCTGACCTTTTTAATAATCTGGTCTAGCCTGGAAGCCTTTTTAAAATCCTTTTTAAACGCAACCATTATTACCTCTTAAACAAATAAAGAACAACTACTGAGTGATTGACTAATTGAGCGGTTACCGAATATGAAACTACTACCAAATATAGAACCGCTACCAAATATGGATCGACTAAATATGTAATGATTACTAAGTGATTGCCTAATTGATAGAATTTAAAATAGAAAATAATATTATTAATATAATAGTAAAAAATAATATTAATAAATAATAAATATATATAGGCTGGCCTGTTAGACCTAATAGGTTTTTTTATAAGCATGAGCCTGACCTATTTAAATAAATAGGCTTTAAAAACAGCCTGAGCCTAACCTTTTTATTAAATAGGTCAGGCCAGGCCAGACCATAAGTAGGCCAGGCCATAGGCCCCTACGGACAGCCTAGCCTATTCCCATCCCTATTGAAGATGATGATCATCTTTGATTCCAATAACATGTTGGAATTCGAAGCATGATTTATTATTCTTTTACTGTACAATTTCCTAAGTTCATTGGTAGAACTCCTAGTCAAATACAAATTCCTAGTATTTGTAGTTATTATTGTAACCTTATTTTATATAGAAGATGTGTGATCTTGTTTGAGATACACATGAAACTCATAAAACATATTTTATATGGTATGAGTAGTGGTTCGTCCTAGGGCTACTCTCCTTTTTCCAATTATGCTGTAACCCTTCCATTATTTTTCCTCTTCAAAATTATGTGTTCCATTTGTGCTTTACCATTCCAATTGTGCGTATACTATTCTAGTGCAAGCCACCACCACATACTGTCGCACAATCCTCCAACAAGAACAATGACTTTTTTTTGTGCCTCCAAACTCCAACACACGTGTCGCCTCCTTATTCGCACGTGGGATCCACACGCCTCCAAGAACCCCACGTGTGACAGTGCGTGGCACACATCTAGCCACCAACTTTTCAACGATAATCGTTGCTCAGGGTCTTACGACACATTCTGAGGTCCATTTTCAACTTCTGGTACAAGATAGAGTCAATAAGATCATGAGATGTCTTCCAATAATATGGAGACTGATGGTGACAGCCATTAGCCAGGCCAAGAATCTTGATGTACTCGGATTGGAGGAATTGATTGGAACATTACGAGCACATGAAGTGCTGCTACAAGAAGACAGACCAATCAAAAAGGGCAAAGCAATAGCTTTGAAAACATCGCAAGAAAGTGCAGATGAGGACTCGAAAGAAATCGAACAAGAAGATGTTGATGAAGAAATAATTTGTCTTACAAAAAGGATACAGAGAATGGTGAGAAGAAGGGATCATATCAAAAAGGGATTTTCAAATCAAAAAGAAAACCTCAAAATAGAGGTAGACAAAAGTCAAATCACATGCTTTGGATGCAATAAACAAGGACATTATAAAACTGAATGTCCCTTGAACAAAAGAGCACCAAAGAAGTTCCCTTTCAAGAAAAACTCCTTGATGGTAAACTGGGATGATTATGATGAAATAGAAATAGTGGAACCTGAAGAAGCTAGCTTATGTTTAATGGCAGATACTAAAGACAATAAGGTAATAAATTATGAACCATGTCTTTTATGTGAACAAATTGAAAAAGATTTTGATAGCTTACTTAATGATTCAAATATGCTTGTTCAAAAACGTAGCTCTTTAAATGATCAAGTTTTAAAAGAAAAAAGGGAAAAAGAGAAAGCTCAGGTTATGATTGGTGAATTAAAAAACATCATTCAGAACATGTAGGAATCTCATTTAAGGAAAATAATGAATCTGAAAATCAAGAGCGTTCTGCAACGAAAATGGAGAACGTTATCCTTAAAACTGAAAATGAACTTCTTAGAAATGACTTGTCAAATTTTATTAAAGCTACTGAAACCTTTCAAAAAATCATGGGATCTCAATTGGGAATATTTGACAAAGTCGGTCTTGGTTTTGATAAAACTCAAAAAACGAAAATATATGAAAACTTTTTTGTTTCGAAAAGAAAAGAGGATAAATGCAAACTCAAATGCTCATATTGTAAGAAACTTGGACATCTGGAATTGCTTGCTATTTTAGAAAAAGAGATGAAAAGATTGACTGCAAAAAGTTGATTAAAAAAGAAGATCGTTCTGCTAAACCAGTTTTAAAAAATCTGCAAAAAGGAGAACGTTCTCCATGCTGTTCTCAAAATGGAGAAAGTTCCATACAATGAGAATATTTCTCATTAAAAGTAACAAAATAAAATGCACCACTTAAAGATTTTACCTTTAAAGGGCCACAAATGTTATAATGTACCAGCTAAAGAAACTTTGACTTTCTAGAGGGAAAATATTTTTTGAATGATACTCTAGTCTGTTTGCCAACCATACAATGAGAATATTTCTTCAAATCTACATTTGTAATCCTAGAAGCACATCTTTTCCAGTTAAATTTAACTTTTTTCATTGATATGGCTAAGTCTTCGATGCCACAATGATGTTTCCATATCCTCGACATTCAAACTATCTTTAGCAACCAAAGCTTTTGTCCAATATAATTTACTAATTATCTCCTCTATAGCCACAACCATATAGCCTTTGTTGAGTTTCTAATTTCTAGAAACAAAATGATTATCAAAATCGTTATCATCAAGCATATACACAAAGATCAAATTAAAGCGAACATATGGAGCATGTTTGACTCATTTAAGCAACAATTGCATTATCATATTGGTTTGCAAGCATACATCACCAACACCAATTACATTGGATGCATCATCATTATCCATCTTCAAAACTACAAAGTCATATGAAGTATAAGATGTGAAGAACTCATTCCTTAGTGTAAAATGTAGTGTAGCACCACTATCAATTGTCTACATGCTCTCATCAGATACAAGATTAATTGACTCATGATCATGAAGAATAACAAGATCATCACTAGTATTCGTAGTAACAAGGACATCATCATTATCATCGTCACAACCTCTTTGTTTATGCTTTCTCTTATTTCCTTTAATCTTTTTGTATCTAAACTTGGACTTGTTTATGCTATTTTCTCTACCACACTTCGATTTTTTTTTTCTGACTTTCCCCCTATTTTCAGTGACAAGAACTTCAAATTGAGATGAATAACCATGTGTCTTCCTTTTCATCTCCTCATTCAAAACACCACCCTTAACTATTTCTAAAGAAACAACACATTTTGGAGTTGAACCCATTATAGAAACCCAAAATGTCTCCTAAGACTATGGTAAAGATAACAATAGAAATAGTCCCAAGAACTCGTCATCAAACTTAATAACCATTCTTGACCTATAATCAAGGAGTCCCTTAAATTAATTCAAATGGTATGAAATAGAAGTTTCTTCGTTATACTTCAAACTTATGAAACTATTCAGCAAGAACAATTTATTGTTCCTTGATTTAGAGGCAAACAAAGTCTATATCTTATCCAACATAGTTTTTGCATTTGTCTTATTTGCAATATGATTATACACATTATCTTCTACATATTGCCTAACAAAACCACATACTTGTCCATTTTCAAAATTGCATTCTTTCGTAGATTTACCATCCAATATTTTAGAACCAAAAATAGGAATATGCGTATTCTTCATAAGTAACAAAATTTTCATCTTGTCCCTCCATAAATGGTAATTAATACCATTCAAGCATACCATATTTATATTTATATTTGCCTCCATCTTTCAAACAAGTCAAATAGCCTTTTAACCAATGGCTATGAATCCACTCTTATGGGAATAAACATAGAAGCACGATAACAAGTAATATACAACGAATATAAAATTCTCTCAACTTGCAAAAACGTGTAAAGAGCAACAACAGATATATGGCCGCAAATAGGTCAAATAAAAGCGCATAAAGAACCGATATTTTGATACAGAAAACCCCTCAATGCAAGGGTAAAAACCACAAGTCATCCAAACTAAAAAGATAACTCCATTATAATCAAACAAGGGTACAAGAGAATCTTAAAATAATGCACAAATTATGCCTACAACCAGCCAAAACAACAAAGCACTAAAGCTTACAAATGGAAAATAAGATTAAAAAATAAAACCAAAAACCTTTTATTGTGCGAGCACCCCCGACCGTTGAAAACGAAGATATTTATGTTGCGAACTTGTCATCAGCTCAATCCAATGGTTAACAAATGCACAATCGATATTTTCTAAGACTTGTTTGACAAAATTAAGAATAAAGTTTACTCTCTTATTTTCCCTTTTTAGTGGCTTTTTTTTTTTCAAACTACTTTCTCTTACAATCCCAGTAAAATCTCTCTCTACTTATATAAATGAGACATATAATGAACTACAATATTTGGGTCTTTCTCTACATAGGAAGGGAGTCTAATACCTAACAATTGTAAAGATAGAAAAATGTCTCATTACAACATAGCAATGTCTGAAAATCTTACCAAATTCAATGACTGTTGAGGTGGTTACATTTGTATTGAAATGTAGGATGCAACTGATATTTTGATCAAATTGGTATCAATTTGATAAAAATAAGAGAAGACAAATATCAGTTAAGTTTCAAGCACTCATATTTATTTCTTTGGTTTCTTATTGAAGAACACCGATTGGCTCGTCTTCTAAATCGTAAGGATGAGGAATCCCACGAAATTCTATGTTTATAGAAGACATCAATCTTTACAAGAGTTTTGAACCACATGAGACCATATATATGTGACACTTTTCATCCAAGAAGCCGCCCTTGAGCAAATATCAGTAGCAATGTGTATGGTTGGTTTTTTTAAATAACCAAACCATATCTATTTTAAAATTAATATATAGACTTAGATTTTTAACCAAATCCGTTATTCGGTTTAAAATTAGTTATAAAACTAATCATAAAATTAGTTATGGTTAAATAACTGATTTTTAATTAAGCAACCGGTTTCGAAAAATTTAATTTTAAAATCCGTTTTTATTTTTTTCGATTATTTTCTTAAAATTTTGCAATAAATTTTTTTTGATAAAAAATATTTTACAATTTTTTTAATTCGAGTAAAAAATTTGATTTTTTTCGATAAATTTTTTAAAACTTTTTCTCACCAAATTTTTTAGAAAAATTTCGATTTAAAATTTTCCAGAGAAAATAAAGTTTTTAAATTTTTTCCCCGATATTTTTTCGAATAAAATAAATTTTAAATTTTTTTAAAAAATAAAATCTCAAAATTAACAAAATATCAGAGGCCTATGAGCCATTCCCTTAATCCCACAAAAAATAATAAAATAATGAGTCGGGGCTTTAAATTTTTTTTTTTAAAACTCTAATAATAAGTAATTGATTAAATGAAGTTAATATAAATTGTCGAAAGGTCGATGGGAGCGATGGTAAATTCATAATCGTTTCGGAGATTTTAGATTTTTGGGAGTTGAGTGGATAGAAACCAGATAAAAATTAAATCTAAATATAAAACATAAGTGGATATATAGCTATAGTTCATAAATAAACTAGATTATAACTATTTGATTTTAACCGAATATTTAAAATGAATTTGGATGCGGTTTTAAATTTGGGCCACATAATCGAATTTTTTGCAGAACCCTAAATAGTATTGTATATTCTTTTTAAATTTTGAATATGAACCGCACCAAATTTTATACAATATAATCTTGAACTAATTATTTAAGATTTGTTTTATTAATTTTTAGAAAAACAATTTTTTACTTTTAGACATTTGAAAATAAAAAATTCATTTGAGGGACATCTTTTTAAAAATTGTTTTTCTATGTAGAGTTTGATTTTTAAAACATTGATTCTAACTACGAATAATTTATGGAGCATTTATTTCACACATCTCATCTTCTACATTATAATTGTAATTAAAGATTTTTTTCACAAGAAATACATATTAAATAAATGAACGTGTTAAAAAAATTTGTAAAATCATTTATATTAATTATTGGAGGTTAATTATTATTATAAATGTGTAGTGAAATAACAATGAGTTGAGAGAAGTATATACCATATTAATTTAAGGTTAAATTGAAAATAAATAAATAAATCGTGTCTTGAAAACAAAAAATTACAATCATTCAAAATATGTTTTTAAAAAAAAGAAAGTCACTACTATAAAAAAATAAATAAAGACAGTTATTGATTTTCTAAAAAGACAATAAAAACCAATGGAATTAACCATAAACAAAGTATTTCTGATCATTTAAAAAGTTATTTTATTTGTTTGTAACAAACTTCACATTAAAATTTGAGAAAGTTGACATTAAAGTCTAGCAATAGTTTAGAAAAGCATTCAACTAATAATATTATGGTTGAAGTGATAAACTACATAGTCTCAGGATAATTCAAAGTTAGGAGATCCAAATTTCATATTAAAAAAATAAATAAATAAATAAAACTTATCATCAATGATGAGTACATATTTTTTGGGTTCTATATCAACCACACATTTATGAGATGTGTAGATGTGTAGCCATGTACTCGTGGACCTCTTGAGGAGTATAAGAACAACGTAATAATTTTGGTCTATTGTGTGAACTATCTCCAACTCTAAATTATCGTTAAAAAAAAAAGAACTATACTAAATGTCTTTTTTATTTATTTATTTATTATTTTTAAGTGTTAATTCAATTGAAAAATGTTGATATTTACGGTAATTATCATTCATCTATATCAATAAAAATATTTATTATTAACTGATTATTATTTATGACATAAATAAATATTTAGTTCAAATAACAATGTTTCTAAATATTAACCAATGCTCTTCTTCTTTCTCCTATGTTAGAATGAGTGATTTAAGACTTTTTTTTTTT
>JBBPBS010000276.1:20735151-20780923 GCA_037974835.1 Cicer judaicum | reverse complement strand
ATTATCCCTTAAACCATTTTTTTTATTAGTTTATATATAAAGAAGGACTTCCACACATTTTTTTTTTTATTTTGTCATTTAAGTGCAGCACTTTTAGATTTTTATGTATGCGTTGTTCCTTTAGTTCAGATTAACAAATTAATGTAATCCATTATAAATTTCAATAAATGACTTTAGGGTTGTATTACAAATTTGAAGACACATGTACTCCAAACACTTAAATTTAGTTATATTTATAAGTATATTGTTGTTTTACATTATTAATTTGAGTGATGTAAATTTATTTAGATTTATTTTTAACAAATTTAAATTTACACAATATCAATATATTCTACGAAATAAATCAATGAATATAAACTTTTTTTAAATTAAAAAAAAAAAACAATATTTCTCTCATCAATGTTACTTCTATCAATTAAAAATAATGGCCACAATACAAAAATAAACATAAAACTCTCCATGTATATATTATATATATAGGAAGTGACCAGCGGGTGCTACGTAACCACCTCAGCTACTTTAGAGACCAATAAAATAAAACACCGGTCTTTCAAAATCACATTAAATTACACTGAAACTTTTTTAGGGATGAATAATGAACTTTATAAGTATACAAACATTTTTCACCAACCAAACTCTAAAATTGAGCTCCTTGAAATGTTTGACCATATTGCCAATTGTATGGTGCCACATTGTAACTTGTCATAGTTCTACCATCACTTGTGGTGACTTGAAATGAAAGGGGTTGACCATTAAGGTATGAATTGCTTTGCCAATTTTGGCCCCAATTTCTTGACATGGATTGCCATCCAGTTCTTGAACCTTTTATGGAAACTGAATGAACATCTCCAGTACCACCAACATTAGTGACCAAAACTAGGTTGAAGTAAGAGTGTCCATTGATTGTGAACCTTATTCCTCCTTTTTTCATACATGCCACTCTGTTATCATCATCACCAAATCAAAGTCAAACAAAAATTCAAAATCATTACTTCTTAGACACGTCAACAATGAATGAAGCTGGTTTTTATGTTTTTAACCGGCCTAAAATATTACATTAGACTTAAAATACCGCTATTTTTATTTTTATTACATCAAAGTTTTTTTTATGTCTCCAACTACAATTGAGATTCTACGTGACTACAAGTTTTTTCAATATCAAAGACTATAAAACTATTGCGACTTCTAATATTTTTATCAACAAAAGTAAAAATTATCTTAATTTTCTAATAGTCGAAAATAGACCATACCAAATTCTACAAAGAGAATAAACCAAATAAGGGTAAAATTGGTTTTCAGCATTTAATATTTTCACTTTATAAATGATGTGGAAGCAAGGTATAGTTCTATATCAACAACACAATTAATTGTACTTTTAAGTTTGGTATTTGATTTATATACACCACGGATAGAATAAATAGTTTTAATATTCTCAATAAATTATAATTATTAAATATTAAAAATATTTAACTTAATTAAAATTACTTCAAAAATTACACAAGGAAATGATTTTAATCTGTCCATAATGTAACTTTTCTTAAATTATATGAAAATTAAAATCTTTTAAGTTTGAGACATAATTGCCAAATTTAAATGTTCACTAACCTTCTAAAGGACACAGGCACAATTCCAGCCCTATATTCAGCAATTTGAAGGAAGGCAGGTTCAGCCATATCAAAATGTTGCAAAGGAGGGTTACACCAACCACCATTATTATTAGCCAAATATGGATTTGGTGGACAAAAATTTGTGGCAGTAACAATAATAGAGCCAGGTTTGCACCATCTTGGATCATCATTGCATCTCATTTCATAGCAAGATCCACAACTTAAACCATTGTTGAATAAAGCAGTGCTTAATGCTGCTGTGTTGGTTCCATATCCTTGGCTATACAAATTACCATATCCACATGCTCCACCTACATATATATAAAAAACAATTCATATTAATAAACCTCAACATCTTAATTATCAAGAATCACATTTTCTAAAATAAATAAAGTAGTAAATAATATATTTTCTTGACCAAGATAAAAATAGTAGTGTACTATTGTTGACTTTGTTCAGCTTGAATTTTTTAAGTGATGTTTTAGTCATTCAAATTGAAAATAATGTGCAAATTTTGTATTTAAATATAAAAATAGTTATTAAAGAAAAAACTAAGAACATTTTCTCAAATCAAAGGTAGGTTTAAAATCCTTAAGACAATAAAATAACATTGCTAAGTGGAAAAGTTTATAAGTGACAATTTTCAAAATTATAAATGTGTATATTTTTTAAGTCACCATCATAACACATAAAAAATCCTATAATTTTTAGTGTAAAGTTCATTAAAATAAAATATAGAATGAAACATTAAAAAGGCACAAAAGACTAAATATAAAAAATAAAGAAATGAAAAGCTAAATTAATTTATTAAACTCACCCATTGTGCCAGAAGCATCACCCCCACCATAGAAAGTGGCATGAGCAGCCTCCCAACCACCATAATCAGCTATAGCACTTTGCATATTCATGTTAAAAAATAAAAAAATTAGACCCTTTAGAACAATGGAAAATTCTTGGTGTGCCATTCTAAGCTTTTGAGCCATTATGATTAAAAAAATGAAACAGAGGAGGAAACAGGGGAAGTTGCACTTAGTTTGATTTGTTGTGATGTCATAAGCTTAAAGGGGACCTCTATTTATAAGCAACATTTTCTTATCAACATGCACATATTCATGCTTTTTATTTTTTATTTTCCTAAAAGTCACATAACAAGTGACAAATCAATTGCACATGCGTTTGTTCTAATTGGGTTCCCAACCGCTAATTTTGTGGGGCATACCACTACACATAGAACTATCTTTCTTCCCAACTTTATAGACCAACATCAACATCATTTGATAGCTGCCATAGTTTAATAATATGTTTTTTTTCAACTTTTTTCCATTTTTTTTATGGATAATTAATTGGATAAGAGCTTAGGTATATGATTGGCTAGTGCTTGGTGTTAAGAGCTCCAATAATAAAATAATCAAAATTAATAACAATAGTTTTTAAATTTAAAAAATGCATGTTTTAACCTAACATTTTATTGTTTATTCGTTATAATGATTCACTTTATTTTTATTTTTGTTTTGTTTTAAGGAATTGAAATAGTAAAATGTACACATACTAATATAAAATAAGTGGAGTGTTTATTCAACTTGTGCTTCAATAACTTAATACAATTTTAGTTCTTTATTATTATTGATTTATGAAATTAATTTTTTATTTTAAAAATTAATAATTTTGATTTTCTTTAATATTTTTTAACTAAAAAATAGTGACATGATATATTTTTAATAATGTGTCATATAATACGATAGATGTAAAATGATTAACACCCATAAAATCGGAATAAAATACTGTAAAAATTTAACTTTTAACTTTAATTTTTTTTCTTTATATTTATAATTTAATTAATAATATATGAATAATTAATATATTTAGATAATTTTATATAATGGAACTGTATCTCACGTTATTTAAAATACGTAAAATCGTTATTTTCTATTACGAAAATTTGATAGAGTGATCAAAACTACTGACTTTTAAAATAGATTGATCAATTTTATGAATTGATAAAAATAAAGAGACTAAAATTACAATTAAGTCTGAATATTTCTATAACTATCATTTGAAACATGTTTACATGACATATCTCTATTTTTTTTTTAAGAAAATTAAAATAAATGTATTTTTAAAAATGAAAAAAAGAATTCATAAATTATTTTTGGTCATAAATAAAATAAACCATAAATTGGAGTTTCAAGTGAAAACGTGTAGGGTCTTAAGGAGATAAACACCATATCTCTTAGCACATGGAGGAGTATCTCTCTATAAGAAGTGTTTAAAGACATTTTTATGATGCAGCTCCCCTTTTCAAATATACTCAAGAGTTGAGTGGGGGGAGGAATAGGATCTTCTATGTGTTTGAAAATGTGCCACGTTGATAATATGAGTAGAAAGGACATGATTGTTAATTTATTCGGTTCTTAATAAATGTAATTTAAGTGTTAGGTTGATAGTTTAAGAAGAAGAAACAGCTTTGGTTCTAGTTGGACAAGCTGTGCATGGAGCAGTGGTTCACATGATTACAAAAGTAACCCTCGTGTGTGAGTTAAAATATTAAAGAATGCTAATTAATTACTTCATTGCATTAATGTGGTAAGTAGTATTTTTTGGTAGAACATCATTCGGAAATTAAAGAATTCATCTTTTAACCACAACTACTTGGATGATGTAATGGTCGTAAGGACTATTGTATTTAAAGATATAAATATTTTTTTAAAGTTTAGATACGACATGGCAGTATCAAAATATGAGTTTATAACTTATAAATTATAATTTTGTTTAGTATTAATAATTTATGAATATATGTTTTATAATTTATAGTATTTTTTAATAATTTAATTTTTTAATTTATAATTTTATCATTTTTATTTGTATCTTTACTATTATAACTATTTTTTTTATTTTTTAAATATTTATTTAATTAAAAATGATAATTTAAAGTTTTTTAAATAATAATTTATTTATAAATAGTTTATATAAGTTTGAATTTTAAATAATAATTTAAATAAATAATTTATTTATTATTTTAATGTAAAATAAAAAATTAAAATATATTAGATTGACAAATTTTAAATTAATGAAAAAAATTAATTGATAAAAAATAATAACTACTTTTAAAATATTTTAAGCATTAATTGATAAAAAACTTTAAGCTTAATTGCAGTTTTGGTCCTCTATGTTTGTTGAATTACAAAAATAGTCTTTCCACTTTATTTATTCTCAATTTTTGTCCTCAAACAAAATTTTGGTCCAAAATTTAATAAAATATCATTTTTTAAAGTTACCCACATCATTTATGATTATAGATATTAAGTATAATTATTGCACCACGAGATCTTGAGGCATATGGTGACTTAAATTAGTGCAAAAAATGATACTTCGTCAAATTTTGAATTAAAATTGAGGAAAAATAAATTAGGAGGACTATTTTCATGATTTAGTTAAAATAAGGGGACCAAAATTCTAATTAAGTCAAAAATTTAATCAAGAATGTTATTTTATATTTTAAGCTAATTGAACCGCTAATTTTTCCAATCAGATCAATTAGCTTAAGAACTATTACTTATAAGTAGAGTTGTCAAATTGTTCAGTTCAATATAACCCGAAGAGCCACTCACATGAATGAGCTAGTTCGGTTCGATCCGTTTTTTTATGGGACCATGTTTTATCACAACTGATTCACCCATTTTTGGCAATGTGGGCCAATGGCCTAGTCGACAAGCCCACTTACTCTCGATATTTTTATTTTAATTAATACAAATTAAAGAAAAATTAAAACACAAAACACTCTTAGTCACTTACTGCAATAGAAACAATAAAATAAAATAATAATATATAACAACAACACCACGTATACAATTTGGTCGGGTTCAGTCTTTAAACATTAGGGTATAGTCATAATCGATATTGGTCTTGGTTGGTAGACGACAGTCATGAACGAATCGAATTAAACCGACAAATGTGTTAAATTGACAATTTTAGTTTTGATTAATGACTGAAGCACAACACATTTTCTTAGTATTTTTAATAAATTAGATTTTCTTTTCTTTCATAATTATAGTTGTCTTGTTACTTTTGTTTTTCAAAATCAGCTCACAAAGACAATTTTTTAAAGTAAATCCAAAAACAACCAAAATAAAATATTATTTGAATCATCTCATATTTTTTCATAATAATTTTTTTTTAAATTTATATTTTTTTTTAGTTGTAGTAGGTCAATCAATTGGATTTGCCTAATCCAATCTCATTTTTAGTGAGTTAAATGACCTGAACCAAAAAGAATCGTTTTTTAATCTCTTTTTTTTAAGTCCAACCTATACTATATAGATCAAATAATCTGACCCGTTTAATCTAGTTCATTTTGACCGATCTACCTAAACTATCAACTCTAAATTAATTTTACTAAACATAACGTTAATAATTTTTACAAGTTTCCATCATGCAATAATTCAACACTTATGTCCATTGTTATAATCAAATTCAATACCAATTTGCTGGAAGTTGAACAGATAGCGCCACACAAATTTTCTGCCTAGTGTCATTCACTTCTTCACTCATCTAAGAGGTGGTTTATGGCTATTTTTGAGTTTATATTCACCTTCTAAATTACTTTATTTTATCCTTTAATTTAATTCTAGCTTGGTTCCTATACACATGACATTGTTTGACAAAATTAAGAGAATTAAGAAAATTAGTTGTAATATTGAATTTATTAATAATTATGTTTTTTTACAAGTTTATTCCGAAAAGAGAGAGTTAGTTTATGATTTTATTGTAATATTTGTTAAAGATTGAAGAAAAAATATGTAACATAATTAGAGATAAGTTTGTAAAGAAATAATTAAAGCATTTGAAAAAGTGACAGATGTCTTTTAAAAAGAGGACAAGGAAAAATCACAAAAGGGTCTTATATTTAGGAACATATGTAGTTACAGGTTTTCAACACAAAATTAGTATTATTTTGTGATTTGTTTTGATTTTATCGTTTAAGTTGTCAATGTAGTGTGGGTTGTTTGTTTTCCAATTTTGATGTAGTGTTATCAAAGACAAATGATTCATTTTGTATTTTGAGTAGAGGTTTATAGAGATTATCGTCAAATTTAATATTCTTTCAGTCTTATATATGATTTGTCAATATTTAGTTGAATTGATCATGTTAGAAAACACTTATAATTTATATGAGCGAACAACAACAAATATTTGTTTTTAGATAGATTGGATTAAAGAATATAATCTTAGTCCTTAAATAATAGTTCAACTGACAAATATCAATATTGTTAAGTTGAATATCTTGTTTTTTATTCGAACTCAAAACTTCACAATATTGTATGAGTTAATCGTAATAAAATTTATTATATTTTTTAAGATAAAAAAAATATGAATCGTACATTATTCTTAACCATTCATCATACAAGTTAGTTTGATTGTTAAAACTAAGGTTTTACTTTGATTATTTTTCGTTAGTTTCTAAAATATTTTATGTATATAGTTAGCGTTTTTTTTTCTTTCTTAATTATTAATGTTAATCTCAAAATATAAATATAAAATGTCTCAATTTATAATCAATTTAATTATTCTATTCTTATTTTAATATTTAAATGAATATTTTTTTATTAAAAATTAACTATAGAGAATTCAAACACTAAAATTATTAACATACTTTTTAACTAAACATGAACTTATATATTTCTCAAACTATAAATATTATTTTATCGAGTTTTGGAGACTAACCACTTATGCTAGATTTAATAATATTTGGTTAAAATTAGTGGTATTATATTAGTATTATTACTACAGTCGGATTTTGTTTGACACACAAAAATCATGTGGACATAATACTGTATAAAGTAAAGTCTGACAATTGATTTTTTGAAATCCTTGTTCAGTATATCAGACATTATTCATGGATATCTTCATATCTGATGTTTGAAAATATTTCGAAACATTATTTTTTGAAAGAGCATATATGATACTAACGTATCCTGTGTCAGCATAGTTTGTCACCAAATAAAATTAAACTAAAGTAGGAAAATGGTATTAACTATTATATGAGGATCTCTATTCTTTCTCTCTTCAACAAATTGATTATTATCTTGTTGATTTTCAAATAGATTTCCCACTGAAATAATCAGACAGATGTATGTTACACATGTGAAGAGGCACACTGGGGATATTTTAAGGCCACATACTAATATATATATGTGTATATATATACTTCAATTTTCAACGTCAATAGTTAATTAATTCTTATTATAGGAGAATTGAACTCATTATATCTTTATAATTAAATAATATATTCCATTTCACGTAGTTATACATTTAAGAGTTCGTGTCTATTTGATTTATATTGAATGGTCCAAGATTTAATGTAGGTAATTAATTTAGTTTTAAAATAAAAAAATAAAAAAAAATACATACATATATATAACTAAAAACTGAGTAAATAGATTTTTTGGTCTATAAATGAATGATGTGTTGTCATTATAGTATATGAAATTATCCAAATTACAAACACATCACTAAATGTCTAATCTTGTTAGTAAATTTATAGCCAAATTGACTAGCAAAAATTATACTTGAAAACAAAATTAATTAACAAAAGACATATATAAAGACTAAAAATGACAAATGAAAAATATATTTATGTTTGTTTTTATAATTTTAATGAGTAAACCATCATTTTAAATAATAAAATTGTAATTGTCTGTCAACTCAGGTTTTCAAATTTATAAAATATTAAATTGTTCTCTCAAATTATCAATTGTCAAGCAAAATATTCCTTAAACTTCCTTATCTGTAGTCAAGAAGCTCCTTGAAATAGTTATGGAGGGAGCATTTTGACTTATTTAAAATAATTTGAACGAATAATTTAAGCTTTCATAAATTTGAGGTCTCATATTGACAAATTTTTACAATTTCAAAATTTAAAATTATTATTTACTCTAATTTTAATACATTTAAATATTATTATCTCACACGTTTAAAAGAAATTAAAATAGAATAGAGATATAATCTCTAAAATATTTATCGTATCATTTATTTATTTGTGTGTTAACTCTAAAAAAAAATCGTCAAAATCAAGTGTGAGCCACTCCTCATATTGACATGGGTTCGTCCCTCAGTGTCTACATCATTGGAAAAACTAACATAAATTTTATGAAGGACCAAACAAGAAGAAAAAAATTTTAAAAATTAATATTTCAAAGTCAAATTTATCTATAATTGACTTTTCACACTTAATTTGATTAAGAATCTCTTTTTTTTGATGTAAACTACTAATTTAATTTTTGTAAGAATTACTAGCAACATGTTATTTAACACACACATGTCTAACACATTATCTTCTATTGATTAAATAAAGTAAATTTCAACCAATAAAATAGAGTGTGTTAAAAGATTATGATTTGCATTATTCTTTGAAAAAAAATTATTGTCTAGTTTGTTCATGAGTCTTGTCTAGAAAATTATCGTTGTTAACAAAATTATCTCTACTATTGTTTTAGAGATCGAAAGTGATGAAGGTTTTACTTATATATTTTTATTAATTTTTTACAATAAATTTATTTGATGTAATTAAATATATATTATTAAATAACTAAATAGAAAAATATATCAATTTATTCTCAAAAATTTTATTTTTTTGGTAGTCTTGCTACAGCATCAATTCACAAAACATTGCCCTTGTTCTGAATATCATAGTTGTATTCATTTTTCATATTTGAAAGTTTATTGTGGATCTTAATAGCGGATCTTTTCGGGGAGTGGGGTCACGACATCTCTTATATTTTTTAATTTTATTTATTTATTATATATAATAACATATATTATCAATCTTTTTTATATATAATAACGATATAAAATATAAAAATATCGAAGGATAAACTAACTAATCTCGAACATATAAATTGTAACACCCTAGTTAGCAACTCAGCTACTACCTATTATCAAATTTTTAAATGTTAATCATTTATATATATGATATAATGTGATACTATTTTTTAATTGTGATATATTTTAATTAATATATGTATTTTTTTAGGAGTGACACGATGTTTAAAAATAAAAAAATTGATGCATTGTTTAAGAAAAAAAATTTGACAAAGATGAAAATCGTAAAATAAATATATTTTATTCGATTGAATTGTGTGAAGTTCTAAAAACTTATGTTAATTGTGTGATTCGTGAAAATTGTATGGCTTATGAAAATTGTAAAAAAAATTAGAATTGAAATTCTAGCTTTTTCAACTTGCATGAATTGTGTGAAACTCTAAAAAAAACTATATGTCTTTTTAAGAATTTTCAATTACAATATTATAGTTAATATTTGTCGCTCTCCAGCTCCCTCAATAGTTTGTGCAAGATCGGCCAATGGTCGAGGTTAAACCGACAAGTCACAAATGACCATTTCTTTTTACTAAAATAAATTATATTCATTTATTCAAATTAGTATATCAATCCAAATTAATATAAATTCAAAATTATTAAAATTAAAAAAGTATTTATCTGTAAATAAATCCATACCATTCTAGTTAATATATAGTATAATACAAAAAAATATCTATAAAAGTGACAAAACTAAAGTATCCAGAATATAAATACCGAATATTCATATTTTGAAATAGAAGCTAAATTGTCAATCTAAATCAAATAACACCAAAACAAGATAGAAAATCAAACAACATTGTACTAAGACGACAAATAAAAAACGTCGTACTCAAAAAAAATCAAATACAAATTATAAAAGAAAACCAAATATATGTCAAAAAATACTATATATTACGAGTAGGGGTGTTCATGGTTAAAAATTGAAACAAATTAGACCACATTAATTGTTTGATTCAGTTTTTAAAAACCACATTTAAATCAAGTTCAGTGCAGTTTAGAAAAACAGATGTAAAAATTTTTTGATAAAAAGTTTCGATTATTTTTCAAAAATAAATATTTAAAATTCTTTTGGGAAAAAGTTTTTCGATAAAAAATTTTCAAAAAATAAGTTTAAAAAAAATTGAAAATATTTTATGCAAAAAAATGTTTTTAATTTTTTTCTCATAAATTTTCGAAAAAAAAAATGATTTAAAATATTTGTTTATTTTTTTTGAAATTTTTGTTGTTGCTATTTTTTATTTATTTTTTTCAGAAAAACAAATTTTGAAAATTTTCTATAAAAAAAATCCTAATTGAGGTTAAAAATATTTTAAAATTGCTAAATTGATTTTTGAATTAAGTTTGGTTAATTCATAAATCATATAATTGGTTTGATTTTTTATGCTACAATGCAATCTAATTCATCAATATATGATTCAATTAATCGTATATTTTGCGCACTACTAATGAAGAGAGGAAAAAACAATTTGAGGTGGTATTTTCACTTTTTCTTTCCTTTAATTTATCTACAAGGAAACAAATTTTAAATTTCTAGAGAGAAAGTGGCGTTTAGTGTAAAAAAGTGATTCAAAAGATTGTCTATCGAATTTATACTATCTAACTATGTTATAAGTATAAAATATTGAACTAATTTGCATATCATTAATATCTATTAGATAATCTAATCAACTATTTTTAGTTAAATATATATATATATATATATATATATATATATATATATTTACAAGACTCAAATTCATGATCTGCATTTGAACTCAATTTCACTAACATTATTGTGAGTCAGTGGAGTTTAAGCTTAAGTTTAGTTTCATATTTAGAGTAGTCGTAATTGATTTTAGAGATATAAAATTATTTTTGACATGTTTAATTGTTCTCAAATAAAATTAATTTTAAACTTCTCAAATAAAATTGATTTTACTTTTAAAATTGATTATAACTTAAAATTATATATGATTTGAAATTTTTTAGTCTAAACATGGTTTTTACACTAAAATTTTTCGTTCATTTACTTTTGCATAAATAAATTTAAACATAAATTACTTTATATTCAATTAACTTTTAAGTAAAATTAATTTTATCAAATTAATTCATTCAAAATCAAATTTTATCTCCATAAAACCAAATATACATTTAATCATTTTTGTTCAATTGTTTGTTTGATTACAATTAAGTTATTTTTTTAATATTAGATTATGTAATTGAATATCAACGAAAGTTAAATTTAACCGAGAGACTAAATTTTCATAACATATAACATGTCAAAACAATATCTCCTAAGAGAGATGAACATAAAGTATCCGACAATTCTTTAAACATAATTACCACTAATGGAGAAAATCTGTAAAAAAAAACTAAAGAAGATATGCTATTGAACATCTTAAATCAAAATTCTTTATTGATTTTTTTGGCATAACTGTTGAGAATTCAATTATGAGTGATTAGTTCTACATTGACTAGGAATAGAGATTGTATTAGATATATAAGGAGAATGACTCATACACCTAATGACCTAAAGTTTTGGGTTGTGAAGTGGTGTTTAAATCTCTTATTAATCTTTGTTTAGCTCATTCCGAATTGTCGTGCTCCCTCGAACTCCCCAACAAGTGGTATCAGAGCCCAGTTCGACTTGACGGGAGAGCAGGAACTTGTTAGAATTCAATTATGAACTCCCCAACAAGTTCAAGAAGTGACATTTAATAACTTTTTATTAAAATTAAACTAACTTTTTATCAAAATTAAACTAACTCGATCGACTTATATTATTGCAAGATAATACTATTAATAAATGAAATAGATGTTTTTGTGTGACCTATTAATTTTACTACCATTTTTATTTTTCACAATTTTTTTCTTTTAAAATTATTCAATCATATGTTTTATTTTTATAATTTATATAAAAATTACTTTTTAACGATAAAAGCTAAAATAAATTATATAAAAAATTTATAAGTACACTTTATCGCAAGATAACAGTGAATTATTTTAGAATATTAAATAGGTTTTGTGTTTTTTAGAATAGTTTAACTTTTTCCGTTCAGCCACATCCTTTTAATTATATTTTACAGAACATTATAAATTAATAATTATTTTGAATGAACAAGAATATAAGATACACTTGTTGTAAAAAAGAACAAATAATAAGATCACTTTAAGCTACTCCGTTTGTATTCATATGAATATATAACGACCGACAAGCTATTCGTGAGTTAATTTACACCCAAAAAATGGCAGTAGTTTAAAAAATTCATTATTAAAACATTGATACAATATATATTATAAAAGAAATTAATATAAAATTTAGGCGAATTAGCGGTTAGATTAAAAAATTCCACGACAATACAAAACTATACTTCCAGCTCAAAACAAAAAACGAGTTCATTTGATTAATTACATGAACTCAACTTGTATAGAGATGAAAAGAAGTCAAGACTTTATGAAAGAAAAAAGTGTATTGGGGAGAACTTTTCCCACATCCAAAAGTATTTTGAAAGTACACATTTGAATTTTCATTTTTATTTTTGTGTTATCTAAATGTTAGGTTATAGACTAGTTAGAAAACCTCTTAGCAACATCGCAGTCTATTTAAATAAAATATAAATAATATAATAATGATTTTATTTATTTATTTATTTATTATAAAAAATTTTAATTGGTTAATATCACATATTTAAACATATCGACCCGTAAAAAATACTTGAGTCTATAAATTTATATAATAATAAAATTAAGAGGTTTGGTTTTTTAAAAGATAATAAATATTATTATAATTAAACTGTACTGCTCTAAAAATTTTATTTAAATTCAATACATATATTTAATATAATAATATTAATATTTTTCTGTTAAAATTGAATTATCATGCATAAATTGTTATTTTGACCTAATAGTTATTTTATTTACTTTGAGATATATAACTGGTCTAATCATACTTTTAAGAAAAGTCAAGTTAAACCTACAAAAAATTGACAAACAACTACAAAACTTGAACCTTGAATTCTAGAACAAGTTATGTCTATTTAATCAAAATATTGTGAGGTTTAGTCTATTTTCATCACTATTTGTTGAAAATATCTCTATTTCACTCACAACTTTAAAAAAAATAAGTAGATAAAAAATATTAAAAATTATTTCATCATCATAAATTGAATTTGAGTACCACTCCAACTTAAATAAAGTGAATTAAGTAATATATTTCTTTTTATAATATTAGCACATTTTTACGTTTTATGCATCCTTAATTGTCCCTTTGTATTTCTCTATTTTATGCATCTTGCTCGTACCTTCCTTTCAACTTCAAGAGTATCATTTTGTAATTATATGAATACCGTTGCTAATAAAAAATTATATGAACATCGTAGTCTTAAAAATTGAATCTTTAATAAATAAATAAACAATTTTAGTAATTAAAAAAATAGAGTAAAATAAATTTGGTCCTTATAAAATTTTATTTTAGTATCAATAAAAAATTTCCAAATTTTTTATCTTTTAATCTTTTTTATTCACTATTAGTCTCTATTTTTAAATGCTTTTTTTTTTTAATTTTGATATTTTTAGTTCTTAAAAAATTTCCTATAAAATCAAAATAGAGACTAAACATAAATAAAATATTCATAGAAACTAAACTTGAGAAGTTATAATTTTATAAAGACAAATTATATTTAACTAAAAAATAATTCACTCTTATTTTATCATATTTTGAAAGAAAAAAAATTAAATCCCTCACTAGTTGAAAACCATGTGCTATTGAGTTGCTATGGTGAATATATTTTTGTGTTTCAACAATTATAAAATACTTGTTTTGACATCAAACATAGACCACCGTATAAAATACATGTTACTTGTGTATACAATGATTGTATTTTATAGTGCGTTGATATTTGATGTCAAAAGTGTGTACTTATAAAAAAAGGATTGAGATGAAAGACAACCTTAAGTACTTCTAACTATAAAGAGTCCATGTAGCTGATGAAATCAAACTGGACCCTACCATGTTAGGGGCACATGCATGTTTCGCCTTGGCTCTCTCTTAAATCTTAATCCATGTCGTTTTGCCACCTTATTTCTTCTTTCATGTTATGAACCTATCAATCATCATCATATTATTAAATTAAATTGCTTTTAACTTTTATAATAATTACAAAATCAATCATATGGGGTACTCTTAATCTACTATTCATAAATCATGCCATTAACTAACTTGTATGTACATGAACTTCAAAGATAGTATAGTCCTAATTGGCAACTATAGTAATATTTATTTTCCCTCACAAAAAAATCGAACATTTGTCACTTCCTAGAAAGAATATATGCCCTCTTGGCTGGTTTTGGAGATTCTCTAAATCACCTTCCAAAGGGTTGCAGAAGGGTAACTATATCCAAATTAAAAAATACATGGAGATAACTAAAAAAATATATACAAAATTTTGATTCCTTAACAAAATATTAAATGAACCTTCTATGATGTGATGCTACTCTTAGCTTTTGTGTTAGGTAGATATGGACAATTTTTTAGACACGAACATTAGGAATTTTCACTAGAAAACTAGAAAACATGTTTCCTCCACCACCACCCTCTAATTATAGATAAAATTAATTTTTTAGTCTTCAACTCAATTTTGAGTTTCAATATGGTTTTTCTATATTTTATTTTGTAGCAAATTTGTTTTATAGGTTGTCAAGTGAGAAAAATGTTAGTGTGTGTCCTAAGCCCATTTGTTGTATCAATTATGTTGTGAAACTGAAGTCAAGCTTACTTAGGCCAACATTGTTAATAATAATTGAGAACATGTGAAATTAATAATTTGTTACAAAAAACAAATATCAATAACCAAATTTAAATGAATTATAAATTAAGTTAGATTACCTCAAGAGTAATTTTGCCTAGAACAAAAAAATGAATTAAAAGAGGTTAAATGGTAGGCTAGGAACATGTATGAACATAACAAAGGATGGAGACCACACATCAAATTTTAATATTGTATTTTAATTAAAACAGAAACTCAATAAAACATACCAGATTTGTTTGGTTTGTGCTATTGGTTTAGGGATCAAGGCAAGTTCACTTCACAAGGGTTTGTCCCAAATTTGGTCCCACTGTTATGGAAAAGGACATAAATGTGAATGAGTTTGGATGGTTGATACTTGGTCTAGGACAGATGAATTACAGGACACACACATGGCACCAATTTGTGAGCCTCTTAAAGGTAGGGTTTCTCTCATCACCACCCTAACAAACCCCAAATATACATCTATATATCTTTTCTTCTTTTGGGTACAAAGTATATACATATCTTTTTTAACCTCGGAAGAATAGTAAGTATAAAATTTCCTTGTTTCAAAAATGTTATTCTTGCCAAGCATATGTGGATGTTTTCATTTATTTATTGAAAGCAATAATTGATTTATTATGTTTACTGTTGATTGAATTTAAATTCGAACTAGATATCAATTTTTTTTAACATATTATTATTGAAATATGATATATAATTGATCCGAAAAGGTGAGGTCAAGTGATTTTTTAGAGTTTTGAGACGAATTATTAGATAGAGTTTAAATTATAACTGGGGTAATTATTGGTCAATTTTATTTATCAATCTATGACCTAGCCTACATCAAGTCAAACTTTTATTAGATAAACAAGCTCAAATTTTTTTTATAAGTCAATTTAACCATGCAAACCATGCTACAGACCACCAAAATAACCTTTTGTTCCTACTAGAGTGGTACATTTAACTAAATATAAATAATATTTTTTATTACCAAAGTTATCTATTAAATTTTGTACTTTGACTTAAATCAGAAATTTCTAATTTGTTATTTAAACATATTTCTTACATTAATTTGACATATTTAATTGTTTTATAATAAAATACAATTTAAATAGGTTGTCATTATAAAGTTAGGTTCTCTAAAATTACATGTTAGATCTGTAAAAGAAATAGTGAAATAAAAAGATATTTATCAAAATATGTGGCCAAAATTATCCCAACTAAATAATGAGCTGTTACAAAATCAATTGAGCAATAACTTATTGATAAAATTAATGAATGATTCCCGAATAAATGTAATTTACAATACTCAATAATCCTATTTGAAGCGCAACATAGTTTTATCCCTCTCAAATAATACTTTCATGTAAAGAATATGGAGTTTATCACTGCAGCCTACAACCATTAAATGAGAAATGAAGACTCTTTTGGTTCTATAAACCTTACTTCAATAGTTCAATTCAGCATACTATAAATTTAAGAAAAACTTGGATTGCTTCTTAAAAGCTACTGGATCTGTTATGACATGCACAGATTCTGGCTGTGCTTTGGCATCCTTCATATCTGTGTTGCAACCCCATACCCGAACGAGTAATCTTCGACATTTAGGAGACGACTGTTTCAAATATGTCTTGTACCACTCAATAACGTCGTGTTTAGTTATGTTCCTCAGTTCTTCAGCTTCCTTCTTTGAAATATCAAAGATGTACCTGAAAATTTACAACATTGGATAATTGATCATCAGAAGGCCTCTTTAGCCTTTCCTAGACTTAACAAAATGATAAAACCAATGTCGTCAAATAGCCACTAGTGGTGGAACTGTAGCAATATAGCATGGCGGAAATTGAACAAAATGCTACTGCTTTGCGGTACACTAGTTTGCGTAGTGGGATTAAACAAATAGCTATTTTCTGCTCAGCAATTGACAACACTGCATATAAGATAACAATCATTTGGGCCATGTAGCTGGTAGTTATTCTTACATTATTAACAATAACAAACAACTTCAACAAGAGTCTACCATTAGAAATACAAAATATGTAAAGCACCTTTTATCAACAATCTGATTCCACAATCTATTGCTTTCATATGTGAGTGATGGATCTTTCTCCAACAGCTTTGCCATTAAACCACTCTTATAATTCTCAAAGGAATCATCATCAAGACCATCCTGTAATCCCATAACATTACTTCAAAACACAAATCATCATTGAGGAAACACACATTTCAGAAAATATTTTAGACATTGCAATCCTAAAACTTGGTTGGAAGTGACCCTTGATGATTTAACATGTTTATCTTGGCCTAATTCAGAAAAAGGCCATTGCATAACATCCCTAATTAAGGCATGGACTCAAGGATTGAAGCACAAATAAACCTGCTGCTAATTTGCTAAATAGAAAGTACATGCAACGAAATAGGAATATAAAATCTATCACATTGATAGTAATCTCAAGGTCAAAGTGTTGTTTAATTATAGCAGTTAATAGTTGTTCTCTAATATATTTAAACTTTTGTCAAAGGAAAGTTCAGAGATCAAAACAACTCTTTTCGAACAAGTTTTCATAACATATTCTATTTTCCCAGTGAAAATTGAAAAAAACAAAAATGAAACATAATTTTGCTATATGAAGAGAACAAATTTGTACTTATAATTTATAATAATTATTAGAATTGCGGCTTCTGCATTATTAAAAGATTTTAGATTTGACAGATTACAAATTCCAAGCTTTTTATTACAAGTATGATCAATTTCCTCTTTTTCACAAATAATATGATGGCCCATCATATCTTAGCACCGAAACCGCACCAATTTTATCACAGTTCGTATGGAAGCAGTTAGCCAAGGAACTTGGAGGTTGACGAAATGAGGAACACTTACCAACAGTTCTTCCAAGCCATTTATGAAGCTCTCAATTCTACCTTGCAAATAAATTGGGTTGTAGTCAGATGACTGAATGCAAAAGCAAAACCCAAAAACACGGTATGTTACTCTCGGGCTACACTCAACGACATAACCAAGTTGCTCCTTTGTCCTGTATCCAAGTACATATCAAGAATTTCAGTCCCAAACAAACTAACCAAAACACAGGAGAGAAAAAACGAAAGATGAAGGATACAGTCTCCACCTAATGGAAAGAAATGCTGCAAGTAAATATCATGACTTAACCATTATTTCACAGTCAAACCATCGGTAACGTAAACTCTCAATTGTTTTATGAGGAGCGCAAACACATTTTGCTTATTGTGTGCACTGTGCAGTGTGAAGACATGTAAGGAGAAACCCATATTCTCATTTTAAAATACATTTTTTTGAACAAAGAACTACGACAGTGAGAAAAAATGAGAACAGAGAGTCAATCTTCATTAATTAATATCGAATGTTAAAGGAAGATGCTTCCAGCATCATATTGTCACCTCAGCTGATTAAAAAGTGGCTCCTCAACAATTTCATCAAAAAGATCGATCAAAGCTTTCAACTTGGTTGATCCCAACCCTAGATCTTGTTCAATTTGAAAATAAAGCTGCATAGATAGCAAAACCAACACAAGTAGGAGAAATTTGTTAGGAGATTATCGAAAACAAATTATCTACAGACACATTGATGTAATACAAGTAACAACCAATAAAACTGAAATTACCTCAATCACCGAGTTTTTTTCCAAATTGTTCTTCACATTTATATCTCTAACTAAATTGGCATTGGAAGGGAGGCAAATTACACGCTCTGCATGCCTCGACTTGATAGGGAGTGGATTTACAGGAAAGTTCCTCTTAAATATATGGTATATGCTAATTGCTTCTTCTTCTGACAAATTTCCATGGCATAGACCCTCAATATATAACTGTACAAAGTTAACACAAAAAAGAATAACTATCCAACAATGTCATAACACTACATTTAAGAAAAAAAACTAACCAAATAAAAAGTGAAAATAAACCTTTGTTGACTTATCCCGGAACTCGTAACTCGTGTTTACAGACCAACCAACCAAAAACCAATAAATATAGCACAAGTTATGAAGAAGTAATTATATTCTTCCTGTTGTTAGCATTATCAAGTAAGGCATAGGACTTCCAAATGCACAACAGTATGTCAAAATAGAGAACTAGTTTTGGACACTGGAAAGCAAATAATAGAATCACAAGCTTCAAGTACAATAGAAAATGTATTTCTGTTTGGGAATTGGCACAGCACACTTTCAGGAGTCTGCTGATCAGTAACAGTCTTGAAACATCTATGATAACAATAAAGACTGCAAATAATATGACAATAAGATGCCAACATTAAATATTGCATTTAAACCTGTGAACGAAGCTCGGGGATAAATGCCTTCAGATCATCAAGCAACAACTCATTTAGATAATGCAACTTCTCTTCAACGTCGTAAAAGCTCTCACACAAAACTTGCAATCTCAAATATGATGAATGGCTTAGAGGCTTCATGTTGGAATTCTTTAAAGCTCTTTTCATGTCTTCTTTTATTACCTGTTTAAATAAGCATTGGTCCATCACAACAAATAATGAAAATAGGAAAATTTAAGAAGTGAACAGGAAAACACGGTCAACATTAATGTTAAAGAAAGGGAAATTGCATTCACCTCCCCTGACGTATACTTAAATTTCACATAGACCCCTCTATTCTATAAAGACATTGACCTGCCCTCAGTTACACACACTTCCCTCTGTTATGTAAGATAAAAGGGGTGTTATTTAAACATAACCGAGGGGTAGTGTTGTCAAATAGCAGCTATTTGAACAAATCGCTATTGTTCCCCAATACGCTATTAAGTACAAAGTGTTGTCAAAGGTGCTGGTATAGAACTGTGGCATAGCAAAATCGCTATTTTTTGTGATTGACAACACTGCTGATGGGAGGCGATTTTTAGACAAATAAGGGTGGCGAGAACAGGGTGTGTGCTATTTTAAGCATACCACATGGAAGGTGAGTCTAATTGCCCCTTAAAAATACGACACAAGTATGCCACTTACCTGATATCGATCATCAGTTGGTATAAAAGATCTAGCAGTTGACAAAATCTTTGATAAGAGAACAGGAAGCTTCTCATTGAAACCATAGACCTTCAGCTCAAGCATATCACCAACATAAGCAACAGAAGTTTCTAACTTGGCAACACTAGCCTGCACACATAGATACAAACTCATATACAAAGATATCTATATATAGGATAGGACCATTAGCACTCCCACACGCCATTCACACCCTCCATTAACTACAATTAATTGAAATTTCTTAAATGCACCCAAATAGTTTTTTAATTCAAGTCAAATAATATAGCAAAATTTAGAGCATGTTTGGTTTTCCATTTCGTAACCTAAACGTAATTTTTAAACGGCAAACGTATTGACTTTTTATTTGGGTTACATTAAAATTATGTTGGAAAACTTATTTTGTCTCAAAAGTACGTTTGAGCAAAAATATCACCCATGATACTTTTGCATTTTTCATTTTCCGTTTGCCTGATTTGTTCCTAATTTATCCTCTACTACACATTACAATTACAAATACAACTTGGGAAAAAATATACCTTTTAAGTAAATACACATTTAACAGTACATTTGGTTATATAAACCAAACAAATTACAGTTTATAAAACGATGTTTGTAGAAAAAATATCCAAACATAAATTACGTTCGAGAAAACTCTTTTTAAGTAAAAGTACATTTGCAAAATGAGTTTTTTTCAGAAGTACATATGCAAACGATAATCCAAGCACATACTTAGTAGTATTCTATAATTGAGAGAAATGAAGGGAGATTATAATCTAAAAATCCTGAAAATGCTATTCACATTAGAAAGATACGGTGAATTACTTAAATAGAACTTGGTAACTTGCTGAGCAAGCTTTACGTAGATTAAGTGAATAAGAAACTCCTAACAATAAACTGAAGTCTGTTAAATTAGGTGACTAGTTCACCCACTGTGAATTTCTAGAATATAAAATTCTCTAACAAAAAATGCCAATTATAATTTAGAGGTTGTGATTTAGGAAACAACAATTAAAAGTAGCAAGATGGGAATGTCAATGGGCCACAATTCTTATGATACGGTTCTCTATTGATCAGCTGATATGGTGTATACATACTTTGATTAAGCAGTAATTCAATCTTAAAAACTAATGATAAAACTTTGTACTTGTAGTTACTTGATGGAAACTGGTTTGAATTATTATAACACTGAATACTTCTAATAAAAAAGATAGATGGTTAACCTGATATACAATTTCATTCAACTCGTCTTTAAGAAGGTGGATGAACAATTCAGACAATACACAACTCTTTGCATTATCATATCCACCCTTCAAGTTGATTCGAAAATATGTATTGGCTCGGGGGACTTTGAAAGTACTATCCAACTTATACCAAAATTTTATCAAAGCTTCATCAATTATACATCTAGGAGATGTCGAATTTGCAGAATCATCATCACCCGTGTCACTAGCACGTATAGAAAAGTCACTTGGAATAAATTCATTCTTAGATGGAAGATGCAGTGAGGCATCAATTTCTGAAGGATTTCTCCATAACTCTATCAATTCTTTAGCAATATCTTCTTCAACATAACGTGAACCAAACCAGGGTTCATAATGGAAATCTGAAAAGAACAGCAACAAGTAGTTCAATTATCTTTATGAAAACATAACTTGACGCACTACTTTTTACAACAACAAACCAAATAGATCTAAGTAGGGTGGGTTGTATGTGGCTACATGAATCAGATGATGCTATATTTCCCTACCACGATTCATTCAATGATAGATTGTTTATCACTAAATCCCTCTTAACTTAATAGATTAACTTTAGTTTTTTATCTCCCTCAAACTATTAGGCTATCCTTCAACCGAAGGCAGGGAGGAGCAGACACTCAAAGATATGTGCATTTTATTCTGTTGTAATCGAAAGAACACTTCCCAAAATCTTCTTAGGAAATAGCAAGTTTCTATCACAGTTATAGAGGCAAAGGGAAACCTATATCAAACTGCAAATTCGACGAGGGAGAAAAAACTCACCTTCTGACTTGTGAAACAATTTTGAGACAACATCTACCCTCATGTTTTCAGGAACAAAGAAACCAAGAACTAGTTTTATCAGTTGCTCATCCCATGTCTTGTACACATAATCACCATAAATGACATGCTCTGCTGGATAGTGCTTCAAATTCTCTGCACATAAAACAATTAAAATAAGTCAAGAAGGACAATGAAATTGTATAAAATTATTAAGATTATTACATAGCATATTTTCCAGAGGAAACAACCACAAGTAAGAAAGGGTCAAAAAACTTTTTAATATACTATCATAATATCATATAATATAATAAGAATGAGAGCATAACAAGGACACCTTCAAGGAAACAAATTTAAGGAAATAACTTAGAAACCTGCAAGCTCTGCAGCATAATCATCTTGAGGCTGCTCTTCTGCAAATCTGAATTCCATGTTTCCAATATTTTGAAGTTCCTTAAATATCCATTCTTGTGGAGAATTTTGACGCAACAAATTAAGGTATTGGTAGACGAAGCCAATAATATCGAAGATCTGGGAGGTGAGAAAAAAGGTTAAGATATATTGGAAAAAACAAACATGTTGAAACTTGAAGGTAAGTATTGATCAAAATTTTATTTTTGCAAACAGATGATCAATAATACTTCTACGGTTCCACTTCCACAAACCTCATATTTATGGTTATTAATGAAAAGTTTAAATCAATAATCAATAAATATTAATAAAATTGAAAATAAATTCATCTCATCAAATGCAACGGAATATGCACAACTGCATTGAGTTTGAAAAAAGATAGCTCGCTAAAAACACAATTTTACTCTTTAATCTGAAGGGTCTATGCAAGTTAAGAAAATGTGATTACCTTTTCTGCACCAGAGTCGGTGAGGTGTATCGACATGACAAAAACATAAGCTATCGATGAACGATAAATTCCTTCATCCCCAACACCAGCAGATAGAGATGTGGCCCACCCTTTAGCCTTGAGAAAGAAAAGCAAGCTTCCCCTGCCCTCTGAAAGGTTAATCAAATTTTTGTTAACGAAAGCCAACCATAAAGCATTCATCTTAGACATCTAGAGTTAAATAAATGAGCACTTTTAGGGAAGTTATACATGCATACACACAATAGAAAAGTCATAATCATTGAAATTTAGAAATGAAAAATACTCGCTACAAAAAACATCTATTATCATTTAACCAGAACCGCTTTCAACTACATATTGAATGGTTTATCTCAAACATAATAACTAGGAAAGATAGGGAAAAATTCAATGCAAAAAACAATTCTTTAGAAGCTTATCAAGCCTTTTAAGTGGGGAATAAATTATTAAATTAAAACTTTTGGAATGTGGGAGTGTGTAAAATAGCAGCTTCTGCATGCTATTATTATTCACCATATATACGACAACTTGCACTTGCTTTGCCAAAAACTTGAACAATTTTGAAATATCGCAGGAAGAAAAGAGGGGATATTTTATTTGTTAAAGTAAAAGAAGCTTCTCGGCGTCAATTTTCATACAATAAGATAAGATGCATTAAAACAAACTCGGTATTAGTTTACCTAATCAGAGATATGCAATAAGATGTATAAAAAATGCATGATGATAAATAAATGAAAATATGCACTCTCAACCTAATAAGATTCACCCATAATGAAAAATCATACCATGCCCAAGGAGATGTGCCAAATAATCCTCTGGTTTCTTTAGATACTCTTGGTGTAGAGATGGCAGGGTCCATGATAAATCGAGGATATGAACATCTTTGACAGCTTCTAGCCGATAAAGTTTACCAGGTTTCCAGATTGGACCTTCCACTGGGAACTTTGGGTTTACTTGAGGACCCTTTTTGACAGCACCAAATAGTTCCACAACCCAACTCTCGAGCACATCCAGAGACTCTGCATTATTTTGAGCACATCATTAAAAACCAAACCACCAGATGTTGGTTTTGACCATACTAATGACAAGAGCCACTATAATAAACCTTTTGTTTGAGTGGTGAATTGGCCAAATTATTTTCTTAACATCATCTAAATGTTGATAATATGCTAACTATTTTACAAGTGCAGTTATTAAGGAAAAAATTATCAACATTAGCAATATACAACCTGGGCCCTTCTTTCATCCTTTTAAGTAGAAAGATACGTAACTGTGCCTCAACCTTATTAGATTAGAAACTCAGATCTTTTCATTTGTAAGCTTTTTACTTTTAACAACAATTTTGCATAAGTTTCATCCAGAAAAAATTAATCATACAAAGATCAAAACTAATGGAAAAGAAATCATATACACTAACAACTTCGAGCTTCCCCATATATATTGAGAAAAAAAATTAAGATTGCTCGCATGAACATTTTTTGCTATTTCCCTCTGCGAACAAGGACATGATGTAAGATAGGTTTTAGGCTAGCAAGATATGCATAATAGTTACTTCTGAAGCATTATTGCTTTTCCGATATATTATATATTATCATTTACAAATTGAAGTCTCAAGTAATATTATTATTATTTTTGTTTTATTATGTTGTGCTATAAATCAAAACATTTAAGTTGCGAAAAAAAAAATTAAGTTGCTAAAGGAGAGAACTAGTCTCCGAATATATTGATTGTGGATTAGTATTTGCTACGCAAGTAGTTTATTGTTGTGAGACACGAAATTGTTGAGACTCCCCCTTTTCACCATCTGGGTTTTAGAAATTAGTTTCATCTACATTAGATTACAACAAAAAAATTAACTTTTCCAATTAACTCCTAACTCTAAAGACTACTGTAATAATTTCTCCACAGCTAATAAATCAACCGTCGTTTCAAACCTGCATACCATGTTTGACTAATAGGGAAAACACCAAGCACCTGATTGCTTGGAACAAATATGGCCAAAAATCTTGGTTAACATTCTTCAAAATTGATCAATTGATTAACTATATAAAAGATAATGAAATAGAGTTTCACCTCCACCAATAACAACAAGCTTCATTAATCCACCATGGTAATAATCGTTGTATAATTTCAATATTTGGTCCCGCAGATCAATACCCTTCTCCATTGCATCAACAAGGCTCTTTTTATTCCCTTCACGTCCATAAAAAAAATAGAATTTTAATTATACAAAATAACTAATTGACCAACAAATGGATTAGTAGCTTAATACAACATACCCCAAAAAAATTTATTCAAAGGATGATTAGGTGTAGAAGTATGGCACTGAAGTTGTTGAAGACGGCAAGCATCGCTTTGTAAAACCTGGTTAAATTCTATGTTCAGTATTGTACACCATTATGGTATACAATTATCAAACAAAATATAGGTCATCAGCAAACTGATACATATGCAAGTTGGAGTTTTTTTCTAAAAGAAAAATATTAAGAAGAAAAGTTGAAATGAAAATCCATAGTATAGGATTAAAATGAAACATACCTGAATCTACTGCCTGTACTTCTCGCTCCATAGCCTCCATTTTAACAAGCGGTGAAATAAAGAATTGAGAAAATCTGATAAAAAAAGAAATCAATAAAAATGAAGCAGAAATCTAGCAAATCGAGGTGGAAAGAAATGCCCAATGTTCTTAAGTCTCAACTCGACAATATAAAACTGATCCATCACAGCTAGATTCAGTGAAAAATGTTACTAACAAAAAAACATTGATAGTCAAAATATTAATACAGTAGCCAAAATTCGTTTCACACACCACACGTCTTACATAAGCATCATCACCACACAGAATGAAATTAAATGTCAATTGAAGGGTTAGTGGAAACAAAACCCGTCTACAAAAAGTAGTGTGTAAAATCATGTAATAGACAGAAAATGTCCTGTTAGACAATGCATAGCAGAGTTTACCTTTTCAAGGCGCCCTTCAAAAATTCACGCTTGACTTCAAAATGGTAGCAGGTATATTCGGTTTCTGTGTATGCATTTGAAGAACCACCATGCTTGGACAAATAGCTATCATACTGACAATAGAAAAAGTATGAATGTCAGATTGCTAGGCCAATTAATTGTACATTACTGTTTACACATATTAGGGGTAAAGAGCGTGATTAACCGCATGAAATAATAGAGGGAGAATCGGTTAGGGTTAAGAGTAAGCTGAGTTGGACAAACCACAAAAAAGTGACATCTGATAATGCAAGAAGGAATAGAAGGATCACTTAGAATACTATAACTATATTATTAATAATAATGAAAGAGCAATGCGTCATTGTATCATTTATTTAATCAGTAGCTATTAGAAGTTAAAACTTCAAAAAGATTCTCAATGGCAATGTTGCATTCAGAGATGGAACGCAAAGAAAATTGCTACCAGTTATAAAATCTTACATAACATTAAATATGTAATGTTTTTTCATGAGAAAATTTAACAGCGGAAAACAAAACAAAATTCCAGAATTCGAATTGAGGCAAAAGACGAAGGAAAGGGCAATGAGAATTGTACTCATGCAAAAGTAGCATCAACTGTATCTCATATCATATGACAGTAGATTTTCAGGTTCAGATATATTGTTGGTATTGGTAGACCATTCTACTAAACCAAAATAATTATATTATCTCTAAAAAATTTCATCACTGATCCATAAAGGATTCGATCATTTTCAAAGTGACAAACAAAACAAAACACAATACATGGCATAGCCAAACAGACCTCATTTTCATCAGGAAACTCATCACTCCCCATGAAGAGCATGTGTTCTGCAAACCAATTACAAGGAATCCACAATTCAATATACTTAGATATAATCATCCCAGGATAAATTAACAAAAGAAAAATTATACTTTCACTTGAATGTGATAAATATCCAACCTAAAAAATGAGCTAGCCCCTGTGCTTCATTTGGGTCCGAGAAGCTTCCAATTCCTACACACATTGCTGCAGCAGCCTACAAACAAACCAAATTACACATAAAATAACTATTTCAAATCTTCCCTAGCACAATTACCATCAACACACACACACACACACAAAAAAAAAGAATAACCCATGTATCTACCATAGTAGGGTTTTACAAAACAAAACTAAAATCAAAATGGGTATTCATAAAAAATGCAGAAAACCACACAAAACAACATAAAAAATAAACCTTTTTGCTCTGAGAAGAAGCAGCACCCTTGCCCCCTTCTTTTCCTTCATCATTCCCTTCTTCACTTCCCTCTTCTTCATCGTCATCTTCTTCATCACCTTCTTCATCATCATCATCATCTTCATCATCATCTTCTTCATCACCGTCTTCATCATCATCATCTTCTTCATCGATTGAAACGGGTTTAGGAGTACCCTCAGGATAAATCTCAGGATCATGAACAAGCAAAGCTTGAAGACCATTTTTCAGATGAACAAGACGGTATAAACGACTGTCGTTTGGAGACTTCAAAACGACATCGTCAGTGGCGGCAGGAGCACCTTTCAATCCCATAGTATTGTCGTTTGTAGAATATTGGGAAACAAAGAGGAAGGTGAGAAGAGTGTGAAGTAGTAGCAACAAAGGTTTTATTTTCCTTTGTTTGTTTGTTTTTTTTTTTTTTTTTTGGACTCTAAACAAGTGTGGTTTTTCTTGTAAGGCTTTGGAATTTCGTGCAAAGCGAATAAAAGAAGAGGAATGACCAAAAATAAGGGCACCCTTTTCCTTTGGTAGAGACCAAGGGAAGGGTAATCCAATGTCTAGGACACTCTTTTTTCGGAAGCATCTTCAAGTTAGGTTAAGAAAATATAAGTTTAATTGTTACATCAACTTTTAATTGGATGGTTTTAGATTTGTTACAATTAGGTTTCTCGGGTTGTTGACGTAGTATGGAACATGTGTTAGGGTTGTAAGAGAGACTCCTAGTAAAAATAGATGAATTTTTGTTTCCAAATGTGGTTTTAATGTTGTAAGTCGGATCTATTTGTTATGTTTTGTTAACTTGTTGTTAGAATGAATATGCTACATAGGTTATTGGTATTAAATATTGAATAGAAAATGACGAGAGAACTCGATTATAATTAGAGAGATAATTGATTAGTCAAATCCATGCAATTGAATTGTGTGCACTTAAATAGAGCAAAAGTGAAATTAGTCTTGATGTGTTTGAATTGCAAGTTGAAGTTTCAAAAGATAATTTATGTTTATATATATAAAAAATAAAAATAAAAAAAGATAATTTGAGTAAATTATAAATTAATTTTATGAATATAAATAAACAATGGCAAAAAAATTTCTTTCAAATGTTCCATGATTACAAACTTAACTCGTCATTCCCAACCACGAACACTTATGAATGTATAATCAATCGACTAAATAGGATTTAAAAATTTAAAATGTTACCGTAGCCGAGTAAATTGAACAAAACTAATGGGGGGTGTTTTTATGCAATGCACATTTTTGGTCCATTAAAAATATGTTTAAATTTTATTTTTACAGATTCATGTACGGTTCCTAAGTAACTTGGGATTTTTTCCCTATAATTTGAAGAGCATTTTTAGAACTACACTAGATGATCTTGGTAAATAATGAAAATATGAAAAATGGGAGCTCATATCATTTTCATATTTCCAATCAATTTTTCGATCATCTCTATTTATTTCCATGTCTAGTTAAATATTTTTTTGTTGAAAAAAAAAAGACTTTTTTTAATACTTGACTTAGGATTTCGACAATGTGTTTTATCTTCTTTTCATTTCATGTATACATGTTTACCCTTCAACTCTTTTAGGATTTGTCCGTCCTTTGTGTGGTTATCGATTTAGGCATTGATAAGAGTTTTGTGTAAATTGAGTATCCTTTGAGTGAAAAATATTAAATCATTGAGTCAGGTAGAACTACAGTGAACGATAAAAAAAAAATTTAAAATTTTTAGCGATGTTGTATTCACGTAATTAGATTTGAATCTAACGATAAAATTAGAAGAAACATGAATCATCTCATCCAAATATTCTTAGATGATTTTAGTGTGTGATTGTATTAATGACTATAAAGCTTACAATTTTTTAAAACTAGAAATACATATTTTTGAACATTTGTTATCTCTTTGGATTCTTTATATTAATACTTTTTCATTTTGAAATCACCCATGGAATTAGGTTTAATTAATATAGTGATTATGTTAAACAAAGTTAGAATATCAACTCATTTCTATGTATTGCAAATGAAATTAAATAAAACTTAATCTCAAACGCTTTTAGCTTATTGAATCTTGTTGTTTTTATATTCCAAACATTTGATCGTTTATCAATATAAGAAAAAACCCAAACAATTTGGTTTTTTCAACAGAATATTGTTTTTTTTTCTTTCTTTCTTTAAATTCATGATACATCATCATATTTAAAGTTGTTTTTTTCTTTCTTTCTTTAAATTCATGATACATCATCATATTTAAAGTTGTCTTGGTTACGTTCAAAAGAATTAGTCGATTTTGTAAATTATACATCAATATTTATTTTATTTATAATTTTTATTATTTACTACAACTTAATACGCTTTGTGTGGTTCAAGAAGTTTTAGACAACATTATTAGAGATCAATTTCACAATAGCACCGATGTAGAAAACAATTTTGAATTCAAACTTTTTTATTTTCATTTAATTTTGGATTTAAGGTTGCTTGTGGTTTTGGTGAGGAATGTAGAAATTGGAGTGATAAGAAAGTAGAAATTGGAGTGATCACAAAGTTGTGTGTTTCACTTCTAAACTAACATATAACAATTAAGATTTTTTATTTAAGAAAAATGTGTTTAAAGGTTATAATTGTTATTTTGTTAATTTTGTGTTTAAAGGTTATAATTTATTAAAATAAGTAAGCCTTAGTTTATATATACATATAACATAATTTAGTTTAGGTTTTTGGTTAGACTTTGTTCTATTGGTATATATGTTAAATTGAGGCCATTTTCTAGAAGTATGTAATTGAATTCACATCATACTTCTCGTCTTAATCCAACATGGTATCAGAGCTTTTTCTGGTCTTGATTACCTCATTGTTCTTCTTTCTTTCTTCTTCCCTTCATCAATGGCTGAAAACCCCTTTTTGGATTTTTCCTCAAATCCTTCAAATCCCTATTATCTTCATCCCAATGAGAATCCATCGTTGGTTCTTGTTACCCCATTGTTGGACAGCAAGAATTACAATTCATGGACACGCACAATGAAGGTCGCA
The DNA here is from genome assembly GCA_037974835.1 of Cicer judaicum. Lineage (NCBI taxonomy): Eukaryota > Viridiplantae > Streptophyta > Magnoliopsida > Fabales > Fabaceae > Cicer > Cicer judaicum. The sequence continues at coordinate 20,750,520 of JBBPBS010000276.1, read as the reverse complement.
TTAATCTCCAAGAACAAATTAAAATTTGTCGACGACACTTTTCTTCAACCGGCATATACACACGTTCTTCACGATTCATGGGTTCACTGCAACAATACGGTGCTCTCTTGGTTGCAACGCTCAATTTTTGATAGTATCGCTCAATCAATTCTTTGGATCGACAACGCACACACAGTTTCGAAAAATCTGGAAAATTGATTCTCTCAATGTGACATTTTCAAAATTTCAGACATTCAAAATAATCTCACAAGACTTCAGCAAGGTAATCTCGACATTACCAACTATTTCACCAAATTAACTTCTTTATGGGAACAAATCGATTCATTTCGACCCATTCGCGACTGCGTCTATGCAATTCAATGTACTTGTGGGGCTGCTACTGATCTTAGAAAATTTAAGAATCAAGATCGGGTCATAAAATTTCTCAAAGGTTTGAACGAACAATTTTCCAATGTTCGTTCCCAAACCATGCTTCTTAAGCCCCTCCCCTCTTTGGATAAAACATTTTCTTTAGTTCTTGGTCAAGAACGACAACTTAATGTTCAAATATCCTCTAATTCTACCCCTGAAAATCAAGTTATGGCCATGCAAGTTCAAAATAATCACTACAATGGAGGAGGAAGGGGCAACAATAATTCTAATAATCGAGGTAAAGGACGCAATAATTATGGGTTTGGTCGTGGCTCATATCAGAATTCTAATCGAATTTGTACACATTGTGGTCGAACAAACCACACAGTGGAAACATGTTTTCTAAAACATGGTTATCCACCTGGATTTCAACAACGACGTTCTCGAGCAGCCCTTAATAATGCAACTGCTTCAGATTCTCAAGATTCCTCTCCAACTGATCAAGAGAGCACCGACACATCTCTTACCAGTATTCAAGATCAGTATAATCAGATTCTTCAACTTCTCAAAAATAATCTTGTTGTTTCTTCATCTACAACACCAATTCAGCCTTCAACTAATACTATTGTTGTTCAAAATCATCCTCCCAATTCAGTTTCCTCTCCATTAGGTAAGCAAGTTGTATATTGGGTAATGGATATAGGTGCTACTCATCACATAACTCATAATTTTGTTCATTTTTCTACTCATGCTATTGTTCAACCTATTACTATGAAATTACCTAATGGTCAAACTACTACTACTAACATATCTGGTTCTATACAAATATCTGAACATATTACTTTGCAAGATGTATATTATCTTCCAGATTTTCATGTCAATTTGATCTCTGTAACAAAATTGGTTGACTCATCCAAATGTTATCTTAACTTTACTACTGATAAATGCTTCATTTTGCAGAATTACCCCAAGAAAGTGATTGGTACAGCTGATAGACATGGAGATCTCTATGTCTTCCAAGCTCATGCCAACATATCTCTCCCTATATCTAGTAATTCTTGTAATAATACTTTTTCTATTTCAGATTCTGCCATTTTATGGCACTATAGATTAGGTCACATTTCTGATTCTACACATAAATGTATTGCTTCACATTTTCCCTTCATTTCTTACAAGTTTAATAAAAATTTGCCTTGTGATACATGTCAGTTTTCTAAACAAAGAAAGTTACCTTATCTAATTAGTTCTAGTCAATCCTCTATACTTTTTGATATTTTGCACGCTGACATTTGGGGTCCTTATTCTATTTCCTCTATTTCTGGTCATAAATATTTTCTTACTCTTGTGGATGACTATAGTAGATTTACTTGGATAATTTTGATGAAAATTAAAAGTGAAACTAGTCATCACCTCATCAACTTTATTTCTTACATTGAAACACAATTTTCCACTAAATTAAAGTGTTTACGCACTGATAATGGGCCTGAATTCTCAATGAATGAGTTTTTCAAATCTAAAGGAATCTTACACCAAAGATCTTGTGTTGAGTGTCCTCAACAAAATGGAATTGTTGAACGGAAACATCAACACATCCTCAATGTGGCCAGATCTCTCTTTTTTCAAGCTCACTTGCCTGAGAATTTTTGGCATTTTTCTATAAAACACGCCATTCATTTAATAAACAGGTTACCTTCTCCTCTCATTAATAATAAAACTCCTTTTACTTTACTTCACAACACACCTCCTACTTTATTGCATCTCAAATGTTTTGGTTGTTTAGCTTATGCTTCCACTTTAAATGCTCATAGAACAAAATTTGAACCACGTACTAGAAAAACTGTCTTTTTGGGTTATAGGGATGGTACTAAAGGATATTTCTTATATGATTTACATACTAATGAATTTTTTGTTTCTAGAAATGTTATTTTTTTTTTTTGAACAGGTTTATCCCTTCTCTATTATTCCAAATAATACTCCTACACTTATTATCCCTCAGCCACATTCTGATACTACAGACCTTGAACCTCTTGATTCTATTCATAATCACACCAATCCAACCCCTCATCATGAAGTTAACACTAATATTGACCACCCGGCTCAAACCATTGATCATGAACAATCTGTTCAAATAAGTACCATACCTTATCCCCTTAGACACTCAACTAGAATTACAACCAAGCCAAGCTATCTAAATGATTATCATTGTGAACTTCTTAGGAAGCCTACCCACAAACCAACTCAGTCTTTTAACTGTTTATTTCCTTTATGTTCTGTTTTATCTTATGATAATTGCAATACATCTTATAAAAACTTTTGTCTAGCTGTTTCTTCTATAATTGAACCTAAGACTTATACTCAAGCATGTAAACAAGATTGCTAGAAAACTGCTATGAATAATGAACTGCAGGCTCTTGATTCTACTCATACTTGGTCTATTGTCGATCTACCAAATGATAAGAATCCTATTGGTTGTTAATGGGTTTACAAAGTTAAACACCGTGCTGATGGCTCCATAGAAAGATATAAGGCCAGATTAGTGGCCAAGGGATACACCCAACTTGAAGGTGTGGATTTCTTTGACACATTTTCCCCTATTGCCAAATTAACAACTGTAAGAACTCTCCTTGCCTTTGCTTCTATTAAAAATTGGTTTTTAGAACAACTTGATGTAAATAATGCCTTTTTACATGGTGACTTGCATGAGGAAATTTATATGACTATACCTCCGGGCTATAAAATTCCTCATGACAGTAATGGAACTACCAAGGTTTGCAAGCTTCATAAATCAATATGGCCTTAAACAAGCTAGCAGACAATGGTACTCTAAACTTTCTGACTCTCTTACCTCTCTTGGTTATACTCACTCAACTGCTGATTTTTCTTTATTTACAAAACAATTTAATGATCATTTTACTGCATTGATTATATATGTTGATGACATAGTGCTCACAGGTAATAACTACGCTGAAATTCAGCAAGTAAAACTGTTCTTAAATGAAAAATTCAAAATCAAGGATCTAGGTTGTCTTAGATATTTCCTTGGCATTGAAATTGCTAGATCACCAAGTGGTATTGTTCTTAACCAACGCAAATATACATTAGAATTATTAGGTGAAACTGGCCATCTAGCCATCAAACCATCTAATACTCCTTATGATTTTTCTCGAAAATTACATTGTATTGATTCTCCTTTCTATGAAGATATTACTCAATTTAGGAGACTCATTGGGAGACTTATTTATCTTACTATAACTCGACCTGACATAGCGTTTGTTGTTCAGCAGTTGAGTCAACATGTCTCTCAACCTCGACTTGTCCATTATCAGGCTACAACTCGCATCCTACAGTATTTAAAATCATGTCCTGCAAAGGGCTTATTTTATTCTTCTTCCACTGATTTATGTCTTTCTGGTTTTGCAGATTCTGATTGGGCTACGTGTCCAAACACTAGGAAATCTGTCACAGGCTATGCTGTCTTCTTAGGCTCATCTTTGATCTCTTGGAAATCAAAGAAACAGTCCATTGTTTCAAGGTCCAGTTCTGAGGCTGAATATCGCGCCTTGGCCAGCCTAACTTGTGAAATACAGTGGCTGCACTACCTCTTCAAAGATCTGCACATTACTTTCAGCAAACCAATGTCTATTTATTGTGACAACTAGTCAGCAATTTACTTAGCTCACAACCCAATATTTCATGAACGCACCAAACATAAAGAAATCGATTGTCATATCGTTCGTGAGAAAATTGGTCTTGGTATCATCAAGTTATTCCCTATATTGTCTGCTGCTCAAATAGTAGACTTGTTAACAAAGCCTCTGCTGAAACCAGCTTTCCTGCAACTATTGTCCAAGCTTGGTCTATTTGATGTGCATCGTCCAGCTTGAGGGGGAGTATTAAAATAAGTCAGCCTTAGTTTATATATACATATAACAGAATTCAGTTTAGGTTTTTGGTTAGACTTTGTTCTATTGGTATATATGTTAAATTGAGGCCATTTTTCAGAAGTATGTAATTGAATTCACATCATACTTCTCCTCTTAATTCAACATAATTGTTATTTTGTTAATTTTGTGAGATTGTTTTTATTTCTTATTTTATTTTTTTGTGTGGACAATTGACCCTACAAAATAGCTATGTGACCGAGATATACATAAAAAACTTCTTGTTACAGCAATCAATCGTCAAATTTTTTCTTACTTCTTTCAATTGAACTTTAAATTAATTGGACTCTTTTCTTTTAAAATTAAAGAGTTAAAAACAAAAAACAATAACACATCATCTATTAGATGATATTTGACTCTTCAAGAAATTAATATCCTACTTTAGGTCGGTGGAAATTATGAGTAACAAAAAACTCTTGAAAAAAAAATATTATTGACATCATAGATGTTATGTTTTAGTATCATTTTTATTTTTGTTATTAATATAATATGATATTTACTAATAATTTGCAGAGGATCATTTTGATTGTTGAACTTAATGGACTAATTTAAAAACAAACACTGGTACAAAATAATGTCTAAACTATAATGATTGATCATTTTCAATTCAAATACCTTTAAAAATATATCTTATTACATAGTGAATTTATCATATTAAACCAACCAACACTTTTGAAGAGACATTCAAAAAGTGCATAGCAAACCATGATGATTTATTACTGTCTTTTTTATTGACACCAAATATAACAATACTAACATTAGTTGTTCCAAAGAAAACACAATAGAGAAATTCCCATAACACAAGAAAAAACATAAACTTTTATGATAATTGACATCTCTACAAGGTTGCATTTAGATTTCTCTATGGTCCATTTGCCACTATTGGTTCCACCTCTTGATTTTGACTCTGAATTGTTGAAGCATTTTTGTCTAATTCATCCACCCTTAAATTAATTCCCTTCAACTTCTCATTAATTACACATGCCAAATCATTCAAAACAACTGTGTTCAAAGTATAAATAAAATTTTCTTTAATAAGACATTGAAACAAGATCAATGACATCTCCATCTCTGAATTGTTTTTCTCCACTTTTGTCAATTGCTCTTTGGACTTCACAATCCTTTGCATCAAAAAGCTCTCTTGATCCAACATCTTCTTGCCTTGTTCATGTTCTGAATAAGCTTTGAACTTTGTGATAATTCTTTGGATCTCCCATGGGAAAGGCCAAACCTCTGGTGGCGAATTAAAGTCACTATAAACTATAGCACATGCATCAATTCCACAAAGGGTAGTGAGTTCATTGATCTTCTTCATTAGACTCTTTTTTCTTTTGTTGTAAGTTATCTTTCTTGCGGAGTCATTGATCATGAAAGCAAGTTTCACCTTCCTTCTCATGGTTGATAGTGACAAAAATTGAAAAATGTTTTTTTTGTTGTATTTTTCGTCAAAATGTTAAGTCTTTTATATAGTCTTATTTGAGTATCGAATTTCTCTCTTGGATAAAATATACAATTATACGTCCCGAGATTTTAACTATTAAAAGAGATCTCAACCGTTAAATAAAGGTAAGATAATTCATATTATGACATCCTACAATCAACTTTAAAGTACATTTTAAAATGTAATATGTTTAGTTTTCATCTAACGACTGAGATTTATGACTACATAATTGCATATAATCTAAATTTAAAAATTCCTAATTAAAGACATATAAGTATTATTATATTCACACAATTATATATTCTACACACCACTTAATTATATTTGAACCTTGTGCAAACATAAAATGTGATACAATAAGTTAATTATATGTGATAAATATTTTCCTATGGGGCAATAAATGAATAGAAGCACATAAATATCATACTCAAAATGTTCATTTGTTTAACTATTATGCACTTACAATATAAAAAGTAAAATATTAAACATTAAATCTTATCATATCTCACCGTATATAGACATTTGCAGTGATACTTTATGAAATAACATTAACACGTGACAGTACATTGAAAATGATTCAATTAATGTATATGTAAAATCTTTTAGTGTTTGTGCATAAAAATATTCTCCCATTTATATATAGAGATGATATAGAAATCTGACGCATATTTGGATATATATACAAGCTTTGTAATATATGCAATAATAGTGATTGATTGAGAATGTTTAAATTTGAGTCAAAAAGGAAAATATTTAAATTATGACCACTAATTATTTGTTTATTTTTGAAAACTTTATGACGAAGATGCATTAAAATTAATTACTTTTTAACATAAATTAATCTAAACATACATATCAATTATTTAACTCATTTTAAAATAAAATTATGTATCATATAGTTCATCTATATAAATTTTTATATAAATCTAAACCGTACTAATCTTAACATATCAAATTATATTAAATTAACATGATTTTTACCGTCATATATCAAATTATGCTAGTATATAACACTCAAATACTATTACAATATCCAATAACTTTATACTAGAAGTTATTAATGCACTATCATCTCTATAAAAAAATTTCGGTAATTTAAAATTGTTTAATATGACACTAGCCTTTGATCCAACAATTAATTCTACATGAATGAATACTCTTGAATATAAAATAATTTGAATAATGTAATAATACTGAATTATTCCACATTATGATTTTTAACAAATAAAATTAATTAAGACAATCAAATCATTCAAATAGAAGTAATTATGTCACTTCTAATATTATATTTATTTTTATAGGTTTTAATACTATTTACATATAATATAAAATATAAAATAGTTTTACACAAACCTCACTCATTTATCATTTTGCACTCTGATGTTATATTGTAGGCTAAATAGCATATGCGATCCTTTAACTTAATTTCAGTTAATTAGCTAATGTTTTAATCTTTTTTTTTTCTTTATGATTTAGTCATTTATTTTAATTTCAAATAATAATTTGATGTTTTAAAATATCTATAATATTATTATTTTTTTACAAAAATTTGAAAAAATTCATCAAAATTTTCAAATAAAACCCATAAAATTGATTATCATTTTTAATATCATGCAAATTTTATCAAATTCATAACTTAAATCTTTAAATAAATTTATATTTTTATTCTTTATTTGATGAATTAGATATTATTGGAGATGAAAATATGAGTTTATACGAATATTCGAGTTATGCATTTGATAAAATTTACATTATATTGAATATGATTATTAATTTTATGGGTTTTGCTTGAAAATTTTGATGAGTTTTTGTAAATATAAAGGACCAAATCGAGAGAAAAAAATAAATGACTAAAACGTTAACTGAAATTAAATTAAAAGACTACGGATGTTATTTTAGTAAATATTTTCCAAAATTTACACGGTGACTGTGGAAAAAAAATTTAAATTGCTAAAAAATAATAAAGTCAATCGCCAATATAATATTAAATAGGAAACTATATAAAAAAAACATAGTTTTTAAAGATACTCTATAATTTGTTCAACAATAGTTACTATAATTAATTGTATAAGAATTATTAATTTTAGATATCTTTATTTTATCCAATAATTAAATATGCGACTAAAAAATTCTTAAGTTATAGTTAAACTAAAAAATATTAATATTTTTATGTTGGATGTTATGTTCGCGTTTGAATTCAAACTTAGGATTTTATAACTATATAAATTAATTATGATGATATTTATTATTTTTTCTGAAATTAAAAGAAAGACATGGCTGAAAATTCAAATTTTAAAAGAAAATATTTTTTGTTTGTTTATTATTTAATTTCTTGTCACTATTTTATGAATGAACAACAAAATTCTTTTGTAAAATCTATTATTAGTTTTTGTTTTCTCAGATAATATTTTCTTGTTCTTGAAAAAATGTTTTAAGACTCATATGGTCTCCTCTCCCAAGTTTTCATTAAGAACAAGGATAAATGTTTTAAAATGATGCCAAAGTATTAACATAGTGCTATAGACTATCTAACATGCATCCCCCTATTATTATAAAAAATCTATCTTTCGAAGAATTAAAAATATTAGATATCGAGTTATTTGAGATTTTCAAACCATCTACTTTACATTTTAATTATTGAATTTTCATGTTTACTGATATTTGAAGCCCCTTATCATAGATTTATACATTAAATGTTTTTTTTAAAAAAAAAAAATCAGTTTCACAAAGGATCGGTGACAACCTTCCCATTTTTCTAAATATTCTAACAAGAAAACAACAATTTAATACAAATATATTAAAATTATAAAAATATTATGCATGTGTTTTTTTAATCACATTAATCTATAAATATATTTTTTATTAATTAATTTAGTTTTAAAATTTATTTTTCATTTGTGAGTCATAAAATTACTAATAAAAAATAAACATATTTTTATAACTAATGATTTCAAAACACAAAATAAGACATAAATACGTTACTTTGATATTTTATAAAAAAAACAAAATATGAATCATTATATTTTAATGAGTATTAAAGGGAAGATTATATGATGGATGTTATTATTGTGTCCAACTCGAAGGATAGACACATTTAAAAAAATGATGAAACTAGACAACACATCAATTCAACAATTGAAATGAGAAAGATACCTAAAACACTACAAAATAGAATAACACAGTTTTTGATGATAGAGTTGTGGATTAATTAAGGCCATAAAACACCATTTGAGACATTATTAACATCTTCAAATGACAACACTTCACCAATATTATTGCTGGGAAAGTCCATTTGCCATTGTTGTCTTTGCATTGCATCAACATTGTTCTCCAACCCTTGACCATGTTGAATATGTGATTGCTCTCCTACATTAACATTTTGGACAACTTCTCCTTCGATTTGCCTTTCGATTTGTTTCAAATTCTGATCAATCAACCATGAGAGATCATTGATATCATTCATGGTCACATTGTCAAAAATTTGGCCAGCATTAAGGCATTGAAACATGAGATGTGTCATTTCTTTCCTTTTGTTGTCATTCCTTTGTTTCTTCAATTGTTCTTGGGCTTTTTGGATTCTTTGCTTCAAGAAACTTTCTTGATTCAACATCTTTTTGCTTTGTTGTAATTCGGGTAATCTTTGAAACCTTGACAACACCTTTTGGACTCCCCATGGTGATGGCCAAACCTCTGGTTGAGGATCGTTTTGACTAAAAATTATAGCACATGCTTCAATTCCACAAAGGGTGCTTATTTCATCAACTTTCTTGATTAATCCTGTTCAAAAAATAAAGATGAATATTTACATTTAATGTGAAGATAAAGTAATGAATATATGCAATTATAAGGCTTGTAATAGTTTTGCTTTTTTAAAATAAATAAAAATTTAAACAAAAATAAATAATGGATGAGAAAAATGAATCCTCTTAATTTAATGATGAAGAAAATGTCGAGAATTTTAAATATCAAAAGAGAAAAAAGACTATACGCTATTAGTGTAAATTAATTTTACATTGAGAGATAATATGAATCATTGATTTGAAATTTTCATTATATAATGGTAACCAAAATATTCACTATATCAATTGTTTGTGTTGGTTTGAAACTGTTTACACTAAAAATACATGTCTATTAAACTTATCATCATCCATAGTTTTATAAAAAAATAAATCAATGGTAATTAAAATATGTATCTATATAATATAAATATAAATTAAAGAAGAGAATTTCTAACCATTTTTCCTTTTCTTGAATGTTCCCCTCCTCTTGGAGTCACTGGTTATGTATGCAAGGGTAACCTTCTTCCTAGTCATGGTAGTGTTAAGAAAAGAGAAAGAAATGAGTAAGAAGGAAATTCTAAAAACAAATGAAGCTTGGGTGTATTCACTCTAGTTATGTAATATTTATATTAGAAATAATTGTGATAGAGATTGAACTTAGAGCAAAGTTTAGCCAGCTTTACATTTGTTGAATGTACATTGTCTTTAAGACAAAAAATCGTAATCAAATCTGTGTGATATCATCACTACCCTAAAAGGAAATATGTGTGCTATGACTCATTAGAGGGATCTTGTATATAAAACTTTGTTTAAATTACCTTCCATTGTGAGTCAAAAAAAAAAATTTACTTTCCATTAGGGGAAATATACGAGATCCGAAAGTTTTAATGTGTGTTTTAATAATTTAATAAAAGGGAAGGTTTGTCGACCCAATTGTTAAGAAAATAAGTACAAATATATACACTTCTTATCACTTTAATTTTTATAAGTTTTACACTTGTGTTATCCAAACCTTATATTTATGGACGATATGATGAACTATCTATAATGTTAATTAGTTGAAACACTAATGACACATTATTCCGTGATTTTCTTTACCTTTATGACCGAAATAATACTTCTATGTTAATATGATCCCAAAAAATATGAATGTGTTTATTGAAATTCAACTCATCAACTGATGTAAATCAGGTTATCGTCTTAGATATAAAGACAAAGAAAATTGTCAACTTATATTTATAATATGTATCTGATGGATTGTAATAAAGAATTTTAAATAACTTTTAAATACTCCTCTATAATGGACCATTTTACTGGTAAAAAGATTTGGACACACTAATGTGTCCATCTATAAATTTTTATAATATAAATGACTTAAATGTATTTGTAGTTTAATTATTTTGTTTAAATTTAATTTCTAGTCTTTGTTTTTTCAATCTAGTTTTGTGTTCCCCTATTTAGAAAATGTTAGGATTTTTGTGACCTCCTCTATTTTTAATGATGTAGTTATTTTATTTATGGCGTGACACTAGTAAGTTGATTATAATATTTATGACATCAAAATTTATTTTCATATCATTTATTTCAATTAATAATTAAATAATATTGTTTCTTTTGACCATACATCTATATTTTTTATTTTTAATCACTCAAATATGGAAATAGCCAACTTAACCAATCTTCTTATCGAGAACCGATAGAGCGATTTTCATAAAATAATATTACAATACATTTAAGAATATTAAATTTTATTTAATTTTTTATTTTAAAATCGATTTACAATTTTTATTGTTTTTTCATTTTTTAAAAATCAATTTATAATTTTTATTTAAATTGATATATGATGTATTTGCATATAATTTTGTTTACAAAATAGTTAAATATAAGTTTGTCAATTAAGACTCCTTATTTGTTTATACCTTTGAGTAGAGTAGTGCATGGTTATCAAATCATATCCATTTTAAAACCACTATATGGATTTGGATTTATAACTAAATTTATTATTTGGTTTAAAATCGGCATAAAATCAATTGTAAAATTGATTATTGTTAAATAATCGATTTTTAATTAAGCAATCGGTTTCGAAATATTCAATTTTAAAATTAATTTTTATTTTTTTCTTATAGTTTTCCAATAAATTAGTTTTGATAAAAAAATAATTTACAATTTTTTTAATTCAAGAAGAAAAAAAATCGATTTTTTTCGATAAACTTTTTTAAAATTTTTCTTAGAAAAAAAATTAAAATTAACAAAATAATAGGGGCCTATAAGGCCCCTCGCTTAAGCCCACAAAAAATTATGAAATAGTGAGTTGGGGCTTTAAAAAAATTGACTTAATATTAGGAGCTTAGTAAAAAAAAATTAAAGGAAACTTTGGAGTTTATGGTTTTTTTTGACAACTTTAGTAATAAATAATTGATTAAATAAAGTTAGTAATATCTCAATGAAATTAGTAATAAATTGTCGGAAAACGCCGCCGAAAGGTGGAAGGTCAGTGGGTTGATGGCAAAATCAGAATTGTTTTTGAGATTTAGGAATTTTGGGAGTTAAGTGGATAAAAACTAGATAAAAACCAAATCCAAATATAAAACATAACTTTGTATCCAACCGGTTCATAAATAAATTGGACTATAACCATGTGATTTTATCCGGATAATTAAAATAAATTTGGATCCGATTTTGGATTTGAGCCAGATAACCAGATTTTTTGCGCAACTTTACCTTTGACAATGTTAGACATATTATATAGTCCTTTAACTACTTAGAGACACATTAGATGACAAACTTTTAAAGAGACTAATAAGTGTGGGACTACAAAGAGACTAAAAAGTATAATATTGTATTATATATAAGAATGTTAAATTATAAATTTAAAAATATATATTAGGAAGAGGTAGTAAATTAAATTTTGGTTGATATTTTTAATAATTAAAAATTAGTTAGAATTTAAGTTGGAAAATTTAATTTATTATATAATTATAGTGGTTGTTTTTGTAATTTTTTTTATAATTTATTCCTTTCAATTTTTTATAATAGATATCTAGATTATAATTTGGTCTATAAAAATTGATATATTTGGTTCAGGATCGTCTTAAAGATTTTAGAAGTTCTATTCTAATATTAAAAATTGAGTCTAGTAAAAAAAGTATAATTTTAATAATTAAAAAAATTGTTAAAATAAATTTTAGTCGATATACACATACCAACCTACATGCAACGAGGATCTACTCATATCAATCTACATCATGCATGTCATTTAGTTAGAGGAATTCATGTGAAAAAGATGCACAAATAACATGTCACGTTCCCATACTATACTCAAAAAATGCATTTTGACAACAATAACTTAACAACCACAACTCAACTCAACACATAAAATATATTGATTATAGAACTCAAAATTACGACAACATACACCACAATCTCTACATTAATTAATTTATTGATTAATATATGTCATGTCATATATAATCATAATTTATTAGTATTTATATTTTAACAATTCTTAAATTACTCACTATGTGACTCTAACTCAATAACTTTAAATTTCGTATAAATGTAATTCCTTTCATAAACTCTCTCTTGTCCTATTCCTACTAAAACTTGAATTTATGAAAGAAATAATTAAATTTTGTCATACATCAATATCATTTTCATCGTATAAAAATTATGTTAGACATTTAGATTAGATAGAAACCATAGCCGCATACCTATAACAACCAAATCTATGAATATTTTTTAAAGAAATTGAAACAACATAATTTGTTTATTTATTTATTTTTCAAACATTGCATAAAGATGGACAGAAAAATGAATAACGAATACTAATGTTTGCGGTAAACGAAAATTCAAAGAGAAATTGTTTATAGAGGAGATAATATTTATAATCAATAAATCCTAGATAATTGAAAAGTGAAAATGAAGTTGCAAACGATTATTGAGGAAAGGTAGTTAATGGAGAAAGGCGAAAGAACAAAAGTAGCATTAAGGAAGGCACAAAGACAATAAGAATTCGATTGGTTCTGAATTTTTTTTGTTTATCCTCATTTAATAATGATATTTGATAAATTTTTAAATAAAAATTCATAAAATATTTTAATATTAAAGGATTAAAAATGGGGAATTTATAATTCGCAAATTGCAACTTAAATCGGCAACCGATTAAAGGCAACGAAGCACCTCTTCGATGGAAACTATGCAAAAAGTGCTGCATGTTTTTTAAAATCTTGAAAACTTTCATCATCCAAATTAAAGGTTTCTTTGATTATGATTTGTGCATATTAAAGAAAATCAGATGATTCAAGAAATAATAAATTAGGATTTAAACGGCGAAGTTTTTTTTTTTTCTTTCAAAAGAGAGTGTTTTGAAAAACTAAAGAGGCATAAAAGTTTTTTATATTTATCAAAATCTTTTAAAAGTTTTTATTTTTATTTTTTTCAGTTGTAAACACAAAATAGAGTTTCCCAATATAAAATATGCAATAAAAAGAGTAACTCATTATCAGTAAAAGTGGTGCTACTTACCTTCTTTTAAATAATAATAACAATAAACATAAATATTTTTCTTAATCAAATGATAATAATAAAATAAATAAATATATTTTTCTAAAATTGTCATAATACAATCTTTTCTTTATTCTCGTACTTTATTTACTTCCTTTAAAATCGAAATCGAATTCATTTTAAATTAAAATTAAAATTTATAAAAGGAAAAAATATAAAAAAATCATTTGCTCCTTCAAAATTACAACAGATAAAAAATGTTAAAAAACACATTGTAAAGTTTTAAATAAACGTATAATTTTCCAATAGTTTTTTAAAATTTGAATAAAAATAAATTTACACTAATTCTTAAGCAAAAGTTGAATAAAATAAAAAATTTAACTAACCAAATAAAAAATAATTAAGGAAATAATAATAAAAAAATCTATTAATAGAAAATTTAAAATATCTAAATATTGTTATAAGTAATAAATGTCACACTTGCTATAAACATATGCTTGATTTATAATTTATTTTATTGTATAGATAACACACACTCTAAAGTATCAAATCTAATCACTAGACCACCGTCATAATCTTATATATATATATATGGTATTGAATCAAATCACTAGACAAAACTGCTAGATGTTGTAGAGAATTTTTTTTTCTTCTCAAATGGCTACAATTTTGTATCAAATTAATATTATTTTGTATCATAAAAGTTATGGGAGGGGTTCCTTATTATATAGTCCAATGCGTTCTCCTATGATTTTGACAAAAGGGTGTGATATTTATTATATAAAATAAGATATCCTCCCTCATTTTAATCCATGTTTGACATTCTTTATTTATTTATCCATAGACATAATTATTTATCCTTGGGTGGATGGTAGCTTCGTGTTTTGGTTGTATTAAGTTTACTTTTTGAGAATTACTTATATAATAAGTTGTTTTGTCATTGGAACGTCTTGTGTTTAGAGTTTTCTCTATAATATTCCTTTGATTTTTCTAAAATATGAACCAAGTAGACTGAATAACATTAAAAAAAAAAAACCAATTTCAATTAAGTGAGAAGTGAGTGAACAATAGTTATATTATTATTATGTAAGATTGGTGATGCATGAACACAAAATAACTATTCATTTAATTATCAATTGTTTACATTATTCATTTTATTATTTGAAGAATATGAGTCAAATCCTTATTATTTAATAATATTATCAATTGATTATTAGTTATTTTTCTTATTAAGATATTTTTATTTATTATATCTGGACTCATTTAACTATTTTATTGATTATTACTACATATGTTTTTAAATATAAGACATTATTTATCAAATCAAAACATATTTATCAAATCAAAACTCATT
>JBBPBS010000276.1:20691165-20701626 GCA_037974835.1 Cicer judaicum | reverse complement strand
ATATTTCAGTTTAATAAACCAAAAATAGTATATTTTTATTATCTTTATATATTCTGATTTTTTATATTAATTTTCATTTTAATTTTATCTTATTTTATGCTTACAGACATTTATGTCATTTTTATTGTAATTTTATATAATAATTTGATGACATTAAAATTAAAAAACTACAAATAATAATATTTATAAGACAATTAAAAGAAATATAATGTTATAGTTTGTTAAAATGCACTTGTGGTCTTTCTATTTTATCAAATTTGTAATTTTAAATTTTTTTATTTTTTCTTTAATTTCAATTCTTTAATTTTCAAAATTGCTGTCAATTTATCTCCTTCTCAATTAGTTTCAATAACATTAATTATAAGGAATTGTATAATTTAAATTTTTTCAAAAACTATCCCTTATATATTTTATGACTTTATCATATTTTTTGTGGTTAATGTAAGTATTTGTTTGGAAATTGTGTAAAAATATACTATTTATAATTCTGTACAATGATAGCAAATTGAGAAACTGACAAAACTATCCATAAGGATAGCAATAAGAAGGGTTTGGGTAGGGAGCTATAGTACCCGGACTCATACTCGCAGTTTAAAAAAATACACATACCTATGCCTATATTCTCTTGGATATGAGCTTTAATATCCGTACCCTTACCTTCTGGGTACCTAAGTGCTCGTACCCATACCCATACCCATTACCCACACTTTAATTAAAATAGATCGACAAATAAATATTATTTTGTGATTAAATTTAAAAATTATTTAAATATCATAAATTCAATCATAAAGTATTATAAACTAAAATATTTTCTAAATCAAAACATTTCAAATGAACACTCATTACAATATACATTCAAATATCCATAATAATATTTTATGAAGTTACAACTCTTACGACAATATTATCTAAGATCAGTAAAAACAATTTATAAGAAGTTGTAAGTATAATTATAAAGACACGATTAATAATATATAGCTCTTATTAATAAAATCGCGATTATTTAATTATTCATCATAATCAAATTCTTAAAAAGTTTGCAAACGTTTATCTTTTGATTTGATTATAAATATTGTAATGGTCTAATGATATTAATAGATATTATAACATAAAAGAAAATAATTAATTAAACTAAACATTAATATACTAAATAAATAAATAATATATTTGTATAAGTGCATGTGCAGGGTGGGGTGAGTACTATATAGTACCCGCAGTGGCGGATGTTGCACAAAATATTTGGGGGAGCCGGGTTTTTAAAAGTCATATAGTTTTTTTTAGAGTATCACAAATTCATACATAGTAGACAAGTAGAAAAAAATTAGAATTTCAATTTTCACAAGTCACACAATTTTCACAATTCAATCCGATAAAATATATCCATTTTATAATTTTCATCTTTGTCAAAAAAAATTCTTGAAAAAATCTTTGTTGGTTCGAGATGAGTTAGTTTATCGTTCTCTATCACACATTTACGTATATACAGATGTTGTTGTATTAATTTTATTATATTTTAGTAGTATAAATTTTAAGAGAAAGTAGAAAGCAAATATAAAAGATGATCATAGGTGGAAAAGAGGGGGCGAAAATTACTCAAAAATTAACTATAGAGTTTAAATATATTTTAATAATTTATCACTATTATTTTGATAATATATCGTTAGTTATTATATATATATATATATATATATAGATATATTGTCGCGACCTAAAATTTCGAGTTTTTCTCGAATTCAATGGAGTCGCCACCAAAATTTATTTTAAATTGGGAAAATATTGGGAAACCCTTAAAATATAATAAAAAAAATAAAAAAAATGGTATTTGATACCAGATTTTGAGTTCGGGAGTCGATTATGCATAGGGAAGGTATTAGCACCCTACGCTAAAAAACGGTTACCTATAATTAATTGTGCAAAATTATATCAACTTAAACTATATTTGTTTCTCTTTATTATTAAATATGAATATAAATTTATTTTTTATAAGTATGATTTTCTTGAAATAAAAGCGTGTTAAAAGAGTAAAAAAAAAGTTTTTATTATTGTGCTTGACAAGAGTGTGATCTTGCTCCTACGTATCTCCCGGTGCGATGGAGAAATCAAAGTTACGTAGTTCTTGGTAGAAAATGCGGATGTGTTGATTGCTTTTAAATAAATTGTATTTTTGTTATTTTAAAAAAAATTAATGTTGACAAACATAACGAAAATTTGCTTGATTAGAATAATTATTTTAAAATATGAATTTTAAGACGATCGAATTGTACAACTCGTATCTCAAAACTCAAGGAGTAAGAAGATGTTCCATCTAATTTAATCCTCTTAAGAATATTTTATTTTATTTTTAAATTAAGTTTCAAAACTAACAAAATAGTATAATTTTTATTACGTAACTCTGGGATTAAAATAACATTTTTAAATTAACTTTAAATAATTTTTATGATTAACTTGTTTATAATTTTTTTTAGTTTATTAATTTATTTGTGATTATGAGATTTAGAACCATCAAATTGTCACAATTTGTGTTCTAATAACTCAAAGATTAAAAAGATGTCACATCTAATTAACCTTACCATATTTGACTATATTTTTATTTTTGCCTTTTTGTTTAAAATAATAATAATAATAATAATAATAATAATAATAATAATAATAATAACTGATGTTAACAATTAAATAAATTTAAATAAATCTACGAAATAAAATTCAATAATAAACACATATAAAATAAACGGTAAAAAAGTATGAACTTGTATTGTTATTTATTAAATAAATAGTAAAAAAACACTTTAATAATAAAAAAAAACTGTATACAAGTTATGAGCTCTTTTAAATACTTTTAGTGAAAGAGATGATAAAAAAAACATAACTCATTTAATATTAAATAGCATTTCAATTAGATATGGTAGAAAAAATAATATATTTGAACTTTTCCAAACACAATCCAAATAAAACAAATTTGAACTTTTCAAACACAATTCAAATCATATCATACAAAAAACAGTATACAAAATATCTCAACCAAAATATCATTCATATACAAACAAGATTTCATCTTTCAATTAAATAATATCTAGATTCAAGATATAAAGTTTGAAAAGCAAAGGAAATACATACCTATTCAAAGATGGAAGATAGGCGGTGGTGCAATATTGAAGACGAAGGCGGTAGTGGTGCACGGTTGTGTGAATTTGGAATGGCGGTGAAACATTATATTTCTCTCTATTTTCTCTAGTTTTCTTAATACTCCAAATTGCTCTCCCCTCTCTTTGATTTTTTGATCCCAATTTATAGCTTAAATGAGTGAATATTTATGTTCATTAGACAAAATCGAGCTCTAGACTTTGTATTGTTTCGCACTAATTTTAGCTGGATTTTACATTATTTTTGTAACAATTTTTAAGCAAAGTATAATTAAGGAAATAATTTTTCTATACCTCTTCTTTCCGTTGGTTTATAGAATGTTTATGGAAGGATGTTATAAAATGAAGAAAATAAAAGAATGTACATTGAGAAGTGAAACAAATGCAAAGAAAATAAAAATATGTGTTGATTTTGCCAAGGAAGTTGTACTAGTGTTTGAGTGTTTGGGAGTGGATTGAGTGTCTGAGAAGTCTTGTTAACAAAAAAGCAAAGCAAGAGAAGCCTTGTTGTAGGCTAGTTGGCTTCATGGACATATAAAAAATAAAATAGTAAAATAATAATAATAAAAACAATTAAATAGAATAAATAAATTGGCAAATTAAATTAATAAAATAAAATAGAATTCTGAAGAAAAAAAAATGAATGAAAATTATTTTGTTGTAATTCACAATTTCCTTTTTATTTTATTTTATATTATTTTATTTTTAATACATACTCAAATTTAAATTGTAAAATGATGATGTATAGATTTTTTTTTAAAATGATTGTAAAATATTTATTAAACATATTATTATATGTTATTCTTATTATTATTCAAAAATGATTTTTAATTATTTGGACAAAATTGAGGTATTACATATATATATATATATATATATATATATATAAGAAATTTAAAAATATAGGGGTGCCGTGACACCTGCCCGCATCCGCCATACCCATACCCATATCCGCTTAATGTTCGGGTAATTATCGTCTCGTATCCATATCTATTATGCAGATTTTTACTCTATGTACTGTAAATTTTTTTTTGCAGGTATCACTAAATCTGGGTACCTACTATATATATATATATATATATATATATATATATATATATATATATCTTTAAAATCTATCAACGATTTTAATTGGATGATTTTACTTTTTTATAATCTTAAAAAAAGTAATCATAAAAATTGGATGATAACTTCGGGGAAGAACTAAAAATGCGCGGTATAAATTATAAAGTATAAATAAAAAAATTAAAAATAAAAATACTAAAGTTGCTGATTGACAATAATATGAGAATAAAAATGTATTTATACTTTGGTTCTATTTGTAATAATTTAATTCATAAGGTA
This sequence comes from Cicer judaicum, assembly GCA_037974835.1. Lineage (NCBI taxonomy): Eukaryota > Viridiplantae > Streptophyta > Magnoliopsida > Fabales > Fabaceae > Cicer > Cicer judaicum. The sequence goes on along the minus strand of JBBPBS010000276.1, from coordinate 20,697,142 downwards.
AGGTTTTGATTTGTGTAGGCTTGATCAATTGAAAATTGTGGACTTCTTGTTCATTTGGCCCATTTCCTATTTCTAAAGTAAAACGAAAAAAAGATTGTTAGCCTTTCTTTCCCTTGTACCCCTAATTTGTTAAAAATTCACTTTTATCTTTAATAAATTTATTTATGTGAGCGGTAAAAAAAATTACTCTAAAATCTAACTCCCTCAACGAAATTTCCGGTAAATATATGTAATATCAGAAATTTGATCAATGAAATTTTCGGTAGTTGTATTTTCAATACTGAAAATTTGAAATTTCCAGAAGCTACCGGAAATTTGAAATTTCTGGAAGCTACCAGAAATTTCAAAACTTTTGAAAAATCCGGTAGTTATTTTTAGTTCACCGGAAATTTTAAAAATCTGGTAGTTAATAATTTTTTTTTGAATATTTTTTTAATTTGTCTGTTATTTTATTTTATTTTTTTTTTAAATAGGGTAGTTCAAAATACATACCAAAAAATTTAAAAATGAAATTTTCGGAAAAACATCCGGAAATTTGAAATTTCCGGTAAATTTTTTTTCCAACAAAACTCACTTTTCTAGATTTTTCAATTGTAGGGTTACAACTGTTTTAATTTTTTGTTATTTTGACTTTTACTGATTTTTTTAAGGTTATTTTAGATATTTCATTCAAAAAAACATTTAATTGGGAGTACAAGTTTAAATGGGAGTATATAAGTTAACAGTCCGAAAAAAAATACTAGAAATCTAGGTTTCATAAAACATTTTAAAAAATAGCCCATTACTAAAAAAATAACAGTATTGATTGTCAAAAATTGAAATTGAAAAAACAAAATCTAAAAATAGTGACATTCTTGTAATTTTCCTCTTCATCTTCATCTTGAATGTTAGTTCATTTTTGCTCTTTTTCTTTAAAAAATCTCAAATCACTGGCATTCTTATAATTTCAACAAGTTTACTTTTTTTTCAATCCACTATTCACGTACAAAACTAACTTTCATTGTTATCTTTCTTATTCATTAGTTGACTATCACCCTCGTTTCTCTTCTTCTTCATCTTTAACGTTAGTTCATTTTTGCTCTTTTCTTTCAAGTTTATTTATATTTTTTTCCTCAAATGTTGTATAAATATTTCTCATTGGAATGCTGATTTAAATACTTCAAGGCGGGTTTGTGTTCTATCATTCGACTATAGATTGTTTGCCACCATTATTCGCGCCTCCTATTCTTTTTTCGGCTTATGATTATTGATGAATTTACTTAGTTCTCATTTTATATTTTTTTCTTCATATTATTCACTTCACCATGTAGTTTAATTTCTTATATACTTTTGTAGTTTGAAACCGTCAGTTTGTTACTAAATTAATCGAGTTTGTTATTCATTTTTAGGCTTGTTATTTTGTTCTTGTTACAACTCCAAACAAATACTTTGTATACAAATAACACATTGCTATTTTATTAAAAGGTATTATTTAATATATATCAATATAATATAGTAGTAGATGAAGTAATCTTTTTCCTCCATAATTTTCTCTTCTTCACACCATAACTAACTCCAATTTTTTTTTTTTTTTTCAATGGTGGACATTATTGACCCTTCTCCCTCCACCACCATGACCTATTCTTCATCGAAATCGTGATCCCGCCAGCCCCCATTATAAACATCGAAACGAAAACTCCTATCTTGTTCTTATCACTCCAATCTTGGATGATTCAAATTATCATGGCTGAGCTCACGCTATGTACATATCGCTAGAGATGAAAAACAAATTCTGTTTCCTAGATGAGTCGGTCAAGAAACCAAATTGTGAAGATCCCTATTTTTCCGTATAGAAACACTGCAGTACCTTGATCATCTTGTTAGAAATCGTTTCTAGTATCCTCTGGTTTGATGATGCTTCCTCTGTCAGACAAGAACTCCACAATCAGTTCTTCCAAGGTTATTTAGTTCATATTTCCCAACTAACTTATGATATTTCTTCCTTCAAACAATGATATTCCTCTATAACAACATATTTCACAACCATAAAGAAGCTCTCAGATGAACTTTACAATTCTTTGTCCTATCTCTTCATGCAAATATTCTTCCAATGGTTGTTGCAATAATTTTTGTATCACAATGACATATCGAGAGCATGATTTGATTCTCCATTTTCGGTTGCAGATTCTTCTTCTTAATCATATTCCTCCCTTCACAAAGGTTTACTCTATGATCCTTCAACAAGAATGACAGCTTCACATTGGTCTTTTTACTGAACCAACTATTATGGTTATCAATTCCCCAATTAAACCTTCTCAAAACAAATCAAACCTCAATTTCAAACGCCATTGTGGAAAACCCCCAAGTTCTAGATTATGCACACATTTTAAGAAAACCAACCACACCATTATTAAATGTTATTTTATTCATGGTTTTTGATATGATCATGTTTGTCATGAATCACTTTAAGGATCGTTCTATGTTGGAAACTTAAATATTGGAGCCAACATCACGTTTGGTTGGAGAATATGATAATCGGAGTTGCGAAATACAGAATCGGGCGATTCAAAAACGAGGGGAGAAAAAATGTTATGAAATGCAAGTTAGACTGTTGAATCACCGAAATATACTATGTAAAACTCGAGATATGAGTGCATATTACTGATAAGGAAAATGGGTAAAATTTGTGTATTAGAGTTTTGATGTAAAGGAAACTGAAAATTATAATTTAGCAAACAAACCTAGAACATAATGACACCACAATCTAGGGATTGATAAGTCAAAAAGAACGCCACAAGAATTAAAAACCTTGATAAGTTCAAAGTGAATTCTTTTAAAAACATTAGAGGGAAAAGCCTCACAAAAATAATGTTCAAAATCTGCCTAAAAAAAAAGGGTTTGACTTTTATATTGACACTTCCTTACAAGTTCTCTAAAGTTATCCCAATTCAAGTTTGTACAATTAGACCCAAATGTTCTTACTAATTCAATCTACTACTTTAATTAAAACTAATATTAAAATTTGATAATATATAGATGCAGTATTCACTCCTTAACTTCTTCAATTTGGATTAAGCAATTTACTATCTCTGGCTTCAATTCTTCATAAGCTGGACTTGCTTCAGATAAAGTGGTTATCAAGTTATTTAGAGCATTACTTTCCTTCTTTGATCTTGCTCTTGTCATTGGAGTTCCAAGACCTTGAATGATCTCTATACTTTCTTCCTTGGTTATGCTTTATATGTCCTCATCATTCTCTCCTTCTTGAAGAAATTCAACCACAAATTTAAGCTTCATTATATTATACATAAAAAAATAATCCAAATAAACCTCAAATTCATCATATTCACCGGGATCAAATAGTAATTTGGAAAAGTTACCTTATGTGATGAGTCCGTGAAACACATTTTCATCTTGAACATTTAACATCTTTTCATATTTATGGTAAAGGTAAGAAAATATAAAGATGGGGATAAAGTTATACCTTTTGAAGTTGATAATCATGAGCAAATTTATCTTATTTAGATTGAAATTTGTGATAAACAATATGTTACTTTGTATTTGCCAAGGTTTCAAATCAAGTTAAATCTCATGGACATTCTCTTCATAAAAAAAAAAAAATGACGACTCAATAATTTGTTTGCATGTATCCTTTTGAGGAACCTTTGACGAATCACTTTCAAGTGCTAACATTGCTTCATTCTCCTCACTCTCTTGTTTAAAGAGACTTTCAATTTTACCATAAGCTTTCTCTTTGCTTTCAAAGTCAATATATTGATGACATTCCTCTTTTAGAGACACTTCTTCAAGCATTTGCAATAGACAATTGTCAAAGTTTGACAAATAGTTGGAGTCAATTTCTTGCACTTTGTTTCTTAGATGATTCTCATCTTATTCTTTATTTTCTCTAATTTTCTCTTTCGCTCTCAAGGCTAAATTATTTTTTTCGTCTTTCTCTTACTTTTCTTTGATTTTCTCTTTCTCTCTCAAGGCTAGCTTCTCGACTTTTATTTCCTTTTTTGCATATCTATTTTCGTACAAATATTTCACATACTCCAGATCCAATACAAAATCTTGAATATATTGATGATATCATATACCTCGTTTTTTTTTCTTGATCCTCATTTTTATATTTTACACGTCTTTTCTCTTTTGCATACCTTATATCATCACCATTAACAATCTTTTGCATTTGAGCAATTATAGTCACCATTAACAATCTGTTGTTTCCACTTGAGGAGGGATATCATCACCACCTATTCCTGTCATGTTTTAAATAACAAACAAACAAAAGTGAAAGAAAGGACCCCACCACACAGCTCACGTGTTTACACTCTTGAATTTGTCATTCACTCAATTTAAGTTTTTTTCTTTAATGTATCTCTCTTGCCTTTTTCTACTCAATTTCTCTCACCAAGTTCTTAATTGAATCAACAAGAACACTAAAGATTGTTGAACCAAAATTTGTTAGTAGAAAGTAAAGTAACACAAAACAATTGAAATGTGATTGAAAAATACTCTCAGGAATTTTGTCAAACAGGTAGTGTGCAATACTTTTATGATCACAACAATTTTTTTTTTGTTGGTATTTTTTTTCAAGTACCAGCAACCCATAAATTAATCAGGGATAACAATTCAAAAAAAAAAAAAAAATCAACACAACTAGCAATTTATGTTACAAAAAAAAATGTATAAACAAAATTTTACTTAATTCTAAACCTAGAGACAACTTCTGGTACTAAATGATATGATCTTGTTTGTCATGAATCACTTTAAGGTTCGTTCTAGATTGGAAACTTACAGATTAGAACCAAAATCACATTTTTTTTTGGAGAAAACGATAACTAAAGCTACGAAACTCAGAATTGAATGATTCCAAAATGAGGTGAAAGACGATGTTCTGAAATGCATGTTAGGCCGTTGAACCATCGTAAAAGAGTATATAGAACTCGAGATATGATCATATGTTACTAAATATGAAAATTGGTAAATTTATGTATTAGGTTTTAATGTAAAGGAAACTTAAAATTATAATTCAGCAAACAATCGAAAAACAAAATAACGCCACAATCTAGGGATTGATAAGCAAAAAAAAAATGCCACAAGGATTAACACATTGATAAGTTCAAAGTGAATTCTGTCAAGAACTCTAGAGAGCAAAGACTCACAACAATAATTTTCAGTCTACCTTGAAAAAAAATAAGTGTTTGCTTTTTATATTGGCACCTCCTTGCAAGTTCTCTAAATTTGACCCAACTCAAGTTTTTACGATTAGATCTAAATATTCTTACTAATTCAATCTACTACTTTAATTAAAACTAATATTAAAATTTGATGACACATAGATGCAGTATTCACTCCTTAACTTCTTCAATTTAGATTAAGCAATTTACTATCTTAAACTTCAATTCTTCATGAGTTGGACTTGCTTCAAATAAAGTGACTATCAAATTATTTAAAGCATCATTTGTGTTCTTTGACCTTGCTCTTGTTGTTGGAGTTCCAAGACCTTGAATATCATGTATGCTTCATTTTTTGGTTATGCTTAATATTTCCTCATCAATATCTCTCCTGGATACCAAACCAAAGAAAATGTTCATAATGTTGAGACTAATCCTCAAGATGCATCCACCAATTTTGTTGCTCTTTCAAAGGACCAAATTTAAAGTCTTTTGGCTCTCATTTTCCCAAGTTCCTCTGGCAATCCATCTCAAGTCTCAATCCTCATAAGTAACCATAACATTCATTCTAATTCATTGATTATATGTAACATGCAAGGTACATTTTCTAAAGTTTGGGTTTTAGACTCTAGTGGAATAAATCATTTGTGAGATAAGATCCAATCCAACACTATTAATCTATTTCTGGTTTCGTCTACTGCTCAACTTACTGATATTTATACAAAAGCTTTACATCCATCTTCGTTTCACTCAATTGTGACGAAGCTCAACCTCATTGACATCTTCGGTTCTAGCTTCGGGGGGGGGGGGGGGGGGGG
>JBBPBS010000276.1:20667497-20691054 GCA_037974835.1 Cicer judaicum | reverse complement strand
GGGGGGGGGGTGATGAAGTTACTTAGTTCTCATTTTATGCTTTCTCTTGTTAGTCACTTCACTATGTAGTTTTGTTTCTTATATGCTTTTGTAGTTTGCAACAGTTAGTTTGTCACTAAAGTATCATACATAGATGCTCATATATGTGAGTATGTGGTCCTTAAATCTTAGTTTAATTGTCAAAATACTGAGTATTTGGACATTATATCTCATGTTCGAACTCGAAACTGTGCATAATTTTCTGGTAGTAATTATATTATTTTATCTATAGACAAAAGTAAAATATATATGTATATAGAAGTAATAAAATATAATGTATATAACATTATACTTCCTTCTAGTTTAGGTGATTTGATCTTAAAATTGTAATAGTTTAAATCATAAAGTAAATGGTAAAATAATTGAAATATATGCCTTTAAAGTTTCATTTACAAATATATGCCTTTACGATCAATGCACAAATATTTTATTGACTTATATATTTTATTTTATAGTGCCCTCGTGAAACTAACAACATCGACTGTGGGTACTATGTATTGCGATTCATGAAGGAGATTGTTGACAAGAATCAAACTATTATCCCAAAAACGGTACGATATTTTCATTATATGATTTTCATATATAAATTATCTATATATTTGATTCTAACTTAATATGTTCAATTTTTATATTGCACAATACTTTGACAATTCCAGTCCAACATACTCTGAGGAAGATCTAATGGAATTAAAGGAAGACTGGTGTCAGTATGTGCTTGAAATGAAAATTATTTAATTTTATGGGAAATAACATGCTGCAAAGGATCTGAATATTATATGGTAGCTAATTATATTATGTGTATTCTGTTAGTTATATGTATATGAATAAGACACAATATATAAACATGTATATGAATATGTGTTGTTGTACAATATATGTCCAATGTATATGTAGTTAATTAAGTTATATATATATGTATCTGAATGTTCTAGCTATTGTAAATTAATATATAAAGTTAAGTTATATACTTTTGTTTTTGTGTACAGATTGTGAATATGTTTTGTTGTTGTGTGAACTTATTTTGGATGAAAATAATTTTAGAAAAAAAAAATTAAAAGACATCGCTTTCTAAAAAAATGCCATAAAAAAACTAAAAAGCACTTTTCAAAAATTTAATTTACTTTTAAAAAAAAATTGAACCTTTTACGACGCTTTTTTGAAAAAGTCCTGTAAATTGTCATCATTTTACAACACTTATTTGAAAAAGCGTTGTAAAATATGCACTATAATGCATATATTGGATGCACATTTTACAGCGTTTTTTTTTTCCTGAAGATGAATTGAATTAAATATTGTGGATATTGCATTATTCTTGACCATTGATCATATGTGAAATAAATTCGTTTGGTTGTTAAGGATTAAGATTTTTTTTTGATTATCTTGACTTATGAAACCTCTATGTGTAATGTTTGACATTTTTTTTTAATTAGGTTTGATATCAAAATGGATGAATAATATCTTATTTGAACGAAGCTTCTGTTTGAAAAAAGTATGAGAAAATGGAGTTGGGAGGGTCAAAATCATTAACAAAAATTAAAGTTTGAGTACTTTCAAAAATGTAGTAGTGGGAGAAGAATTTTTCCTAGATATGTTTACTTGGAGTTTTTAAAACATTTGTATTGAAAATATTTTCAAAATACAGTCCATTTCTAGAAATAAAAAAAAAGTGGATTTCTATGTTTTCATTCTCAAATATCGAAAGTAAAAAATGCACAAAATGCGTGGCATTCTCGTATTATTAACATGTTCCATTTATTATTATTTTTCCACCTGTTATTCACGTCCCAAACCCTATAGACGTCATTGTTTTGTTTGGTCTTCTTCAGCCAATTCTTGCCCTTTTTATTCTTCATCATCTTCAACCTTGATTTACTTTTGCTCTTCTCTTTCAGGTATGTTTGTATTTTCTTTTCAAATTCCGCACGAACCTTTCTCATTCAAATTTTGATTCAAATATTTTACAATTATTTTGAGTTTTACAATTCAACTATAAATTGTTTGTTCTTTCTATTTTTCTTCGGCTTATGGTTGTGGATCTATGACGAATATGTCTCTTATAAAATGATGTTGCTTTGTTGCTTTTTATTTATTGTACATAGAAGAAATAATAAATATCACCAAAAGTTCAAAAACACAATTACGAAATCTCGAGTTTGAATTCAGAATAATTCAACTTAATAATATCAGAATTTACTAGATGAAACAGAGTTTTCAAACATCATATAAATTGATTCATAAAAACTACAAGGAACACTCTCTTTCTAACACTGATTTTTTTATTGAGTAAAATCAACGTGGATCCTAGACTTTGAAAATAGATTCCACATAAAGTGAGAAGCCCTGTATGAATTTTACTATATGAAAGAACTAGTGGTAGAGTAATTGTAGAAAATAGTGTACCTAGCACCTCTCTTTATTCAATATTCATATGAGTGTGTATCAATTTACACATACTACAATAAGTTTTATTACCTTTACAAATCAATTTTTTCGGTTGTGTTGCATTATACTTTCACTAACTACTCATGTTTTTTAAACATTGACCACCATTCTAAGTAAGAAAAATTTCACTCATTCTTCAACATTCATTGCTGTTAATCTTAATTAATCTTCAATGAATGAATGTTGAAGAATGAGTGAAATTTTTCTTACTTAGAATGGTGGTCAATGTTTAAAAAACATGAGTAGTTAGTGAAAGTATAATGCAACACAACTAAAAAAATTGATTTGTAAAGGTAATAAAACTTATTGTAGTATGTGTAAATTGATACACACTCATATGAATATTGAATAAAGAGAGGTGCTAGGTACACTATTTTCTACAATTACTCTACCACTAGTTCTTTCATATAGTAAAATTCACATAGGGCTTCTTACTTTATGTGGAATCTATTTTCAAAGTCTAAGATCCACGTTGATTTTACTCAATAAAAAAATCAGTGTTAGAAAGAGAGTGTTTCTTGTAGTTTTTATGAATCAATTTATATGATGTTTGAAAATTCGGGTTTTAAAGTTGGAAGAGTGTGGGTTGATTTACAAAACTCCCTACAATTATTGGATCAATTTACATATTAGGTGAATCAATTTACATGTCATAAATATCTTAGAATGATTTCCAGACCTTTAATTCAATTACAAATATATGAATCGATTTATAAAATGAAATTTTTATAAGATTTTTCTAATTCAAAAATATTTGTGGATATTGAAAATTAAAAAATCAACCAAGACACAATAATCTAAATAAGTCTTATTTTGACATACATCATCAAAACACTAAATCTTTTCTAGGAAAACTTGAATATACAAGCTTTATTTTTAAGGACTATCTCACAACAAATCATTTTCAAGCTCTATCAAAAAAACTTCAATTCAAATATTGAAAATAACGAATATCCGCACTTTAAAGGAATTATTGTTGGTTAGATAAAGATATGAACCATAGTATACCATTACGACGAAAACCCACATGAAATAGTTCTTATGCATGAAGAGAGAAAATAAGAAAAATGACTTAATTTGACAAAGCTAATTTGTAGCCAATAAACAAGAGTACACTTAATTGTAAGACCTCTCTCTGAGAATTATCTTTTTTATTAAAAGTCATCCAAAAGTTTAATGATTATATATTTTTTAAGAGAGTTATAACTCGAATTGATATTAGATTTATTGAAGAAAATTATTTTTTTAGAGTTATATTTGCTATGAAATACATAGTAAACAATTTCATATATGATGGAAAGTCTGATGAGCTTAAAAAAGAATACATGTAGTAACGTTTGATGAGATTAGAAAAAATACACATAGTAAATAATTCATGAAGTTTGAAGAGGCTTATAAATTACTTATTACTATTGAATCAATTACTAATAGTGAATTAAATTTTTTCAGTGTACAATAGTATAAAAATAATTGTGTTATTCTTATCTTCTTACCCATGTTTGTTCTTTATTAATATTGTGTAAAAAACAATTTTTTTATATTAGTTCCTTATGATAAGAAAAAAAAATTTTATAATAAATTTTTAAAATATTTTAAAACCTAATTAAAACTTCTCTTTCTTGAGTTTTGTATCACCTTTACCCTTGTACAAACTCAAGTTCAATGCCGAGAGCTCTATTGGAAATGCCGAGGAGTACCAATGGTTACTACCATTTGAGGATTTGGTAAATTATGAGTCCTGCAACTTCATTCTCTACCCAAATAAATATATATATATATATATATATACTTCTTTTCTTTTTCTTGTCTTTTTTGTGTATGTTAGTAAACAGGTGACTCAACTATGTGATACTTTGATATGCCTTCGATATATTTGTAATTGTATATGGATTTAGGGAAATGCCCCTACCCTTCTTGACTTAGATAAAATGTTATGTACTAATGTAATTGCAATGAAAGAAGGCATAATCCATTCTAAGCCAAATGAAGGGGTCCCACAAGAGAATAATTCTGTTAGAGTGGGTCCGAGAATTCAGGTGCTAAGGAGGGGAATGAGAAATCGCATGACTAGCTCAAGGCTGCAGGACTACATACACCCAAGATCTAGTATTTAGGGAATGTTGTCAATAACTAAAAGGGATATGATTGGTTAGATCTATCAATTCTTCTTTCTTCCTCTGTTATATTCTAATAGTGCGTTTTTGTACGTTTGCCTTCCTTTTACGGTGAAATTTCAGAACCAAATTAATAATCCCAATTTCAGTACTCTTATTCTTGAATTTAGCACATTACATTTGGTGCTTTCATTTCACCATGGCAGAAAACACAAGGTTGAAAGAGCTTAGTTCCGACGTCAAGCGCAACGCTGAAGCAATCGAAAAACTCTCCAACGATATTCACGAGCAGATGGCCTGATTGGGAATTGCAAATTCCTCTCGCTTTGAACAATTGGAGGCGATGCAAATGAACACAGAAAGCAAGTTTTCGCAAATCACATCCGCGCTTGAAACGCTACTGAACCAGAGCCCACAACGAAAAACCCATGGTGCCGGTAACTCAAACAAATAATCATTTCAGGTGAGAAACATTAAACTCGAATTTCCGCGTTTTGATGGCAACAATGTGCTAGAATGGATATTTCGTGCTGAGCAGTTTTTTGATTATTACGATACATCGGATCCGGACCGGTTCACTATTGCTTCTGTGCACTTGGACAAGGACGTAGTCCCTTGGTTCCAAATGATGCAACTTTCTCACCCTTTTCACTCTTGGGCTGAGTTCACCCGTGCCCTAGAACTGGATTTTGGACCATCGATCTATGAATGTCCAAGAGCAACGTTATTCAAGTTGCAACAAACTGGTACTATCCCTGATTACTATCTACATTTTACCTCTTTGGCTAATCGGGTTTATGGCTTGAGCAATGATGCATTGGTAGACTGCTTCATCAGTGGTTTGAATGCTGAAATCAAAAGAGATGTGATGATCCATACACCTATCTCGATCGTGAAAGCTGTGTCCCTTGCTAAGGTCTATGAAGATAAGTACGCATCATCCCACAAGCCACACAAATCCACACCGCTAAACTCCTACACCCACAGAGCAACCTTCAATTCAAATAAACTAGACCAATATCACAAACCACCACACACCCCTCTCCTCCCCACCCCACCAACACGACCCATGAACCCAAACCAACAAAACCCTAATATCAAATGCATTTCCCCAGCCGAAATGCAATTAAGAAGAGAAAAAGGTCTCTGTTATTGGTGCAATGATAAATTTTCTCTAGCCGATAAATGCCTAAACCGTCAAGCAAATTGATGACGGGGAAGATGAGATTGCCAAGGACCCAGATAACAACCAACCACATATGATCCCCCATGAAACCGAGCTTCCAACAAATGACCACCATCTTTCCCTGAATGCAATGAAAGGGACCAGTAGCATGGGTATCTTGCGGTTCACATGCCAAATTGGCCATATCAATGCACAAGTCTTAGTAGATGGAGGGAGTTCCGACAATTTTTTGCAACCTCGCATTGCTGAATTCCTCAAACTGCCCATTGAACCAGGACCACGTGTCAATGTTCTGGTGGGAAATGGCCAATCTATGACTGCTGAGGGAATGGTTCCTAACTTAACAATCACCGTACAAGGCCATAACTTACGTGTACAAGTATTATTATTACCAGTGGCAGGCGCATATATTATTTTGGGTGCATCTTGGCTGGCTACGCTAGGTCCTGACATAGCAGACTACGCAGCCTTAACATTGAAATTTTTTTGCCAAGGAAAATTCATTACACTGCAAGGGGAGAAAGAGACATCACCCAAACTGTCTCAGCTCCATCATTTTAAAAGAATGTTGAATACTGATGCCGTAGCTGAATCCTTCACAGTCCAACTACTTCAATCATCCACTAAGGCAGATACGCTAACAGACCTGCCACACGAACTAGCTCCTGAAATTGTCCAACTACTACACTCATATAGTTCAGTTTTCCAAGTTCCAACGACACTACCACCTATTCGAAGCCAGAATCATGCTATTCCCCTGCTGGAAAATACTAAACCAGTGAAAACCAAACCTTACAGATATCCACATAGCTAAAAGGAGCAAATTGAGAAGATGGTGCACGACATGCTAGACCAAGGTATTATACAACCTAGTACTAGTCCTTTTTCTTCACCAATCATTCTCGTGAAAAAGAAAGATGGTAGTTGGCATTTTTGCATTGACTATAGGGCCTTAAATGTTGTGACCGTAAAGGATAGTTTTCTTATGCCAACTGTTGATGAATTTTTAGACGATCTATTTGGTGCAAAGTTTTTTTCCAAACTAGACTTAAGATCTGACTTTCATCAGATTTTGGTACAACCAGAAGATAGGCATAAAACAGCTTTTATAACACACCATGGCCACTATGAATGGCTCGTCATGCCCTTCGGCTTAACCAATCCCCCTGCAACCTTCTAGACATTAATAAATCAAGTTTTTCAAGAGGCTCTGCGAAAATATGTGCTAGTCTTCTTTGATGACATACTCATTTATAGCCCGACATGGCAGGACCACTTGACACACCTAGAAAACGTGTTACGAGTTATTCGACAACATGTCCTGCTTGTGAAGTTATCCAAGTGTTCGTTTGGAGTTTTAGAAATTGAATACTTGGGTCATATAGTTTCTGGGCAAGGAGTATCCATGGAGAGTAGTAAGGTTCAAGCGATTCTTCAATGGCCAACCTTAACAAATGTTAAACAATTGAGAGGCTTTTTGGGTCTCACAGGCTATTATAGACAATTTATTCAAGCATATGTTGGAATAACTGCTCCTCTAACTGAATTACTAAAAAAAGATAGATACTTATGGACTGATGCCACCGAAGCAACATTCTCCAAGCTAAAAGCAGCTATGATTTCAGCACCTGTCCTTGGATTGCCCAATTTCCAGCAACCTTTCATCTTAGAAACAAATGCCTCAGGAGTTGGGACAGGTGCAGTGCTGCATCAAAATGGCCATCCAATTGCTTATTTCTCCAAGAAACTTGCACCATGTACACAAAAGCAGTCAACTTATTTTCGAGAAATGTTGGCCATAGCTGAAGCAATTGCCAAGTTCAGACACTACCTACTGGGCCATTGATTTATCATCAGAACTGATCAAAAATTGCAGACCCCAGAGCAACAACAATGGCTCCATCGCTTCTTGGGATATGACTTCACAATTGAGTATAAACCAAGAAAGGACAACTTGGCTGCTGATGCACTCTCTAGAGTAATGTATCTTTCATGGTAAGAACCGCAAAATTCATTTGTGAAAACATTAAAGGAAGCAATACAAAGAGACCCCAAGTTGCAAATAGTCATGCGCCAATGTCTGCAACAACCTCTACTATACCCAAACTACTCAGTGAAAGGTGACTTATTATATTGGAAGGACATAATTGTGGTCCCTCAAGAGGTGGATATTATCCACCAACTTCTGCAAGAATTTCATAGCTCACCAATTGGAGGATATTCGGGGGTTACAAGAACTTTGGCAAGAGTGGCACAACAATTTTATTGGCCAGATATGAAACAAGAGGTGCACAAATTCGTCCAATCGTGTGCTATTTGCCAACAAGCTAAAGAAATTCACACCAAACTGGCGGGGTTACTGCAGCCAATACCTATACCTTCTCAAGTATGGGAAGACATATCAATGGATTTTATAACAGGGCTACCCAATTCCTATGGTTTCAATACCATCATGGTAGTTGTCGACCGTTTGACAAAATACGACCATTTCATAGCACTCAAGGGTAACTACACTAGCAAGTCTGTGGCCGAGCTCTTTATGACACACATTGTTAAGTTGCATGGCATGCCCAAGTCCATCGTGTCCGACAGGGACAAAGTTTTTACTAGTAATTTCTGGAAGAATTTGTTTCAATTGCAGGGTACCACGTTGGCCATGAGCTCCGCCTATCACCCCCAATCGGATGGCCAGTCTGAAGTCGTGAACAAGTGTTTGGAAATGTTCCTTCGATGCTTCACTTTCAACAATCCAAAAAAGTGGTCCAAGGCTTTCAGCTAGGCTGAATTGTGGTGCAACACATCTTTTCATACTAGTCTGGGCATGTCTCCATTTAAAGCATTATATGGGAGAGATCCACCTGCCTTGGTTCGATACAATCCGCAAACATCGGATCCTGTTACCCTGCAAGGACAATTACTCAACAGAGATCACATCTTACAGCACTTGGAAAGAGCTCATATATACATGAAGAACCAAGCAGACAAGAAACGGATTGATCTTTCCTTTGCAGTAGGTGATTTAGTCCTAGTCAAGCTTCAACCCTATAGGAAACACTCTGTCACTTTAAGAAGAAATCAGAAGCTGGGAATGAGATATTTTGGACCATTTCCAATTATGGCTAAAATAGGCAACGTGGCTTACAAGTTGCAGCTGCCAAATGAAGCACGAATCCACCCAGTTTTTCATATTTCTCAACTGAAGCCATTTAAAGGTGTTCCTCTGGATCAATACATGCCTTTACCCCTTACAACAACTGATACAGGTCCAATTATTGCCCCAAAGACCATTCTGCAAACCAGATCTATCAAACAGGGGTCACAAATTGTACCACAGCTGCTCGTACAATGGGAAAACACCACACCAGCCGAAGCTACATGGGAGAACTTCCAGGAAATGCTAGATAGTTTCCCTAACCTCAATCTTGAGGACAAGGTTGTCATATATGGGGATGGTATTGCAATGAAAGAAGGCATAATCCATTCTAAGCCAAATGAAGGGGCCCCACAAGAGAATAATTCTGTTAGAGTGGGTCCAGGAATTCAGGTGCCAAGGAGGGGAATGAGAAATCGCATGACTAGCTCAAGGCTGCAGGACTACGTACACCCAAGATCTAGTATTTAGAGAATGTTGTCAATAACTAAAAGGGGATATGATTGGTTAGATTTATCAATTCTTCTTTCTTCCTCTGTTATATTCTGCATTTTTGTACGTTTGTCTTCCTTTTAGGGTGAAATTTCAGAACTAAATTAATAATCCCAATTCCAGTACTCTTCTTCTTGAATTTAGCACATTATAGTAATATACTTCATTTTTTAGATAAAATCGCTTAAGTTTTTAAAAAAAAATCTATTTGGAGATATTGTATTTTGATAAATTTAAAATGTTTAAAAGTAAAGAGTTTTAGTCTTTGATTTTAAATTGTTAAAGCACTATTATTAGGTACAAATACAATCTTCAATGACATACAAAAAAATCAGATTTTAAAAAAAAGTTAAGTCAATTTCTTTTTAAAACCTTTGACTTTATTTATACTTTAAATTAAAAGGAGGTGTATTTGGGTTGAGTAGTCATTGTACTCCTTTTTCTGTTTGAATTACTTTTTATCATTTTAAAGAAAAAAAATATTTTTTTTAATGAAACAACACAAATAAATCCATTGATGATGATAATCAACACTGGGAAAACAAAACAAACATTACTTAAAAACACAAAGACCAACAACCAACCAAACAAAGCATAATTTTTCAAGGGAATTGTTTTGGACTAGATAGACCAAAGACCATTTGTGTCGATATTAACATCATCAAATGGTAAGTCCAAAGGCAAATGTTCATCATCAGTTTTCATAGCATAATTCATGTTGGTCTCCTGTCCTTGAACACCAATATGATTATGCGTAGGTTCAACTCTATTTCCAACCTCCTCTTGGGCTTCAGGTTCTATCGAACTCAATCTTCCTTCAATTTCCTTTAAATTGTTATCAATTAACATCGTTAAATCATTGAGTTCATTCAAGCTCACATTGCCAGGGTTATATTCACCGGTGTGAATAAAGTGACTAATAAAATAACCCATATGCTTCTTTTGATTTTCTTCCATTTGTTTCTTCAAAGACTCTTGAACTTTTGCTATACTTTGAGTCAAGAATCCCTCCAAATCCACCATCTTTTTTCTTCTCTCCAATTCTGGCAAACGCATGAACTTTGACAACACATTTCTTGCTCCAATTGTAGATGGCCAAACCTCTGCTCGAGGATTGTTTTCACCATAAATTATTGCACATGCATCTATCCCACACAGAATGCTGAGTTCACTAATCTTCTTCAATAAACCTATTGAAAAATATATACTTAGCATTATAAATGAATTTTTATTTTGGTA
The DNA here is from genome assembly GCA_037974835.1 of Cicer judaicum. NCBI lineage: Eukaryota > Viridiplantae > Streptophyta > Magnoliopsida > Fabales > Fabaceae > Cicer > Cicer judaicum. The sequence continues at coordinate 20,680,391 of JBBPBS010000276.1, read as the reverse complement.
TAGATGTTTTTTTATAAACAAATAGATTTATTATTGAGAATACAAGGTATAAATTATATATAATTGAAAGGAAAAAAAAAATGTACTATTTCAAAGAAGGTTTTAATAGTTAATAGTTTAGTTTTTCTCAAGAATAATAAAATAAAAATTAACACAGAATAAAGACGGTTCAATAATTTTAAATAAGAACTTTAGTAGTTGTACTTTGTTAGTAGCTAGGTCTAAAGTAAGCACTTTAGTAGTTTTATTTTGTTGTTTATAAGTCTAAAGTAACAACTTTAGAAGCATTACTTTTGGACCAACTTTAACTACTAATTATATCAAATGATGATATAAACAATTTTCTTACAATAATCATTTTGTAATGGTAAAGTATGTATGACATGCAAGATTAATACAAGCTTTATTGAAATTAAGAAATGGCTTATGAATTCTAACCATATTTCCTCTTTTTGTATGTTGCCTTCCTGTTTGAATGATTGATTATGTATGCAAGTTTCACCTTCTTTCTAGCCATGAAAGTGATGACCTGAAAACAAAAAGAAATTAACCAGAACGAAATTCTAAAAGTTTTGTTATGGCTTTCTTAGTACAAGAGTTTTATCACTTATATATAGACAAATTTGTGGAACAGATAGTTTGAATTCAGAGCAAGAATAATAATAATTTATTATGGTACTTAATACATTACTTTTAATATATACAATATTTAATTATTCTAGTATAGATAAGTTATTTTTTTATTTTAAAAAAGTATACATTATAGGTTCTTGAAAATAAAATATACATTATAGAATTTAATTTTTTTTTAATATAGTATATTAAATACTATATTGAAAGATGTTTCTCTGTCAAAAAAAAAAGTATATTCAATGAAAAGTAGCATTTAATAGTTATATCCAGCTTATTTAAAATATAGATATATATTTTTTATTTAACTATGGATACATATTTAATATTTAATAACAATTCATTTTTATTAATAAAAGATATTTTAATGGATTTTTGAAGCAATTACATTTAAGTTATTGACATTGCATTACAATTTAATAAATTTATTTAAATAAAAAGGTACATGCATAATTGACAGCTAATTTTTTATACTTCAAGTAATTTTTAAAATTATAATTGTACTCATTAATATATTGATCTTTTATATTATTTAAAATATGAAATTAAAGGTGATGCACTTACACTAACAACCAATATTGATAATGAGCCAATTCATGAAATATATGTCGAATTTTATTTTTTTTTTCATTTTATTTTATTTGTTGTATGTCAATATGTGATTGATTATTTTTATCTGTAAACATATTTTACCCGTTTTTAATCTCATAATATTTGTAACGATTTTATCAACATCATTTCATATTTAATGTTTAGAATTTAATAATATCCAGGCACAGGTGGATCTTGCACAAAATATTTGGGGAAGTCGAAGAGCAACAAATATTAACTGAAATATTATCATTGAAATTTAAATATTATAATTGAAATTTTTAAAAGTCATATAATTTTTTTTAGAATATCATACAATTTATACATAGTAGACAAGTTGAAAAAAAAATTAGAATTTCAATTTTCACAAGTCACATAACAAGTCACACAATTTTCACAAATCACACAATTCACAAGTCACATAATTTTCACAAATCACACAATTTTTACAAATTACACAATTCACACAATTCAATTAAATAAAATATATCCATTTTATAATTTTCATCTTTGTCAAAAAATTTCTTCATGAAAAAATACATCAATTTTTTTATGTTTAAATATCGTGTCACTCCTAAAAAATATATATATTAATTAAAATAATTCACAATAAATACATATATTAATTAAAACAATTCACAATAGAGGTTCAATTAGATAGAGGTTATTGTATTAATTTTATTATATTTTAGTAATATAAATTTTAAGAGAGTACAAAATAAATATAAGAGAGGTATATATAAATAGAAAAGAGAGAGTCAAAAATTACTTAAGTTTAATGATATTTTAATAATTTATTATTATTATTTTGATAATATATTGTTATTTTATATATATATATATATATATATATATATATATAAAGAAATTATAAAATATAGAGTTGAATTCGCTATTGCTACAATGAATTGCGGAAGAGGAATTAGAGAGGAAAAGGGAGATGGAGAGTGGAAAGGAGAAGAAGAAGGTAACGAAGAAAATGAAGAGGAAGGAGAGAAATTATTATTATTATTTTAATAAATAAGGAAGTAGGAGCCGGACAGGTTACTTTTTTAAAACAAGAGGGATATTTTTGTAATTATCACTATTAATTTAATAATTTATTTTTATTATCTATATATATTTTTTAATATAGAGGTGCATGTCACCAGCTACTTAAAAATCCGTCAGGCACATGAAAGGGTTTTTCAATTTAGCTTAAACAATAACAATTAAAAATAAAATTAGCCATCACTAAAAAATTATATAAAGTTTTAGATTGTTTATCGTTAGAAACAAAACAAGTCAAGACCATTTTATGATTTCATATTTTAATTATATATACAAAAAAAATTAATATATATTATATAGTCAATACTAAATCATATTTCTAAGTATAGGAATAATTAATATTTTAAATATTGTAAATTTAAAAATTATTGGTAATACCATTTAATACAAATATCTAAATTCGTTAATACTACTATGTGCCTAACTATAACACTCATTCGAAAAAAAAACAAAATTCTAAATATAAGTTCATTTTAAATTTATTAGATGAGTTTATTAATTTTTTCAAGCATAATTCTAACTAATACTATTAATTTGTCACATAAAAAATTATTATTGAATACATCAATACAAAAATGATATTTTAGTCCTTTTTATATAAAATTGACACATTAACTACACTACAAAATTTTCTTAATAAGAGTAAAACTTAAGATACATGTATATATTTAGGGACAAAGAATCTGGTTAATAAATTTATAATATAAGCAAAAATAGTATTTGACAGAGTTGATCCAACACATGTGAAAGTTTGAAACAAATTTTAATGAGACCTAAAGCGAATTTTTTAAATTTTAATTTCACATTACTAAATTAATATAATTGATGTTATGTAATTTTTTTTTCAATTGATTTAATATTGTTGAGACAATATTAAATTTTGAAAAATCTTTAAATTTATACAATTTTTTTTAAAAGGCGGTTATTTTTTTTGATAAAGAAAGATAAATTAGTTTAAATAAAATATCTTGTCCAAAGTAGTCTCTTCTTTAGATTTTGAGTGAGTCTTTATTGTTTTGTTCCTTGTGAAAAGGTGTTTCAATTAATAGAAGAACGTGAATATTTATAAACTACTCTTAGTTTCGATTCTATTAAAATGATAAATCTTTTATCATAGGACGGGGATTTGATCACATAGGCATGTGCATTTGTGATGCAAGCAACGAACAAACAATGATATCTTGCATCATAGTAAGTGGATTCACGAGACATTGGAATAAGGTCCAATCCACGTTCAAAATTCTAGTTAATTTGGGTAAGAGTTCACTCTAGAATATATACACACATAAAATAAATTATTTTATATAAACTTCACAAGCTGCAAAAGACTAGCAGGACCAAAAAAATAGTTGATTTGATTGGGTAGAGAATAAAAGTTAGAGAAATAAACACAAGAAATAAATTGAACTGTAGTTTAACATATTTCTCCTACAAAACTGTTCCAAAAATATTTTTAAATGATGAAGTGATAAATTCTTTGATTGATTAAAAGATTGTTTAGAAAATGTAATACATCAAAGAGACAACAACAAATAAAGGTAAGAGATTAGAGGTCCAAATGCACAATTAATTATCATGGTTCTGTATCAATATCAATCTAATTGCTACGTCGAGTCCGTTGTACACTTAAAAGGATCTCTCCACATCAATTACAGAATACACAAATATGAGAAATCTCATCGTAATCACAAAACATGTACTTATAAACTTCTTAACAATGATAATATTTGTGCTAGTTACAAGTATATTTGTCTTTACCTGACAAAGACATTCTAAACTTCTTAACAATGATAATTTTTATGCTAGTTACAAGTATATTTGTCTTCACCCGATAAAGACATTCTAAACTTCTTAACAACGATAATTTTTGTGCTAGTTACAAATATATTTGTCTTCACTCGAAAAAGACACAAATATTAAAACAAAAGTGTTTAGCGTATTGTATGTTCAGAAAAGAAATAAAGCTTGTTCTATAACTTCTATGGGTTTTTACACTATAAGTGCTTGAAGTGAAATTCAACAGTGTTAGTTTTCTATGTGATTATTGTATTTATAAATTCTTAGTTAATTTTAGTTTTAGATTTAGATTTAATGTTTTGAGTGATATTAACTTGGTTATCCTAGGTTTTGTTTGGCTGGGCTTCGTTGTGTCTCATCCTCTAGCTTTCGAATAAAGTACTTGATCAACAAAGAATATATGAAAAAGTTGTTTTTATCATGCATAAGCTTAATTGCATGTTGATTTAACATGCATTAATTTTGAAGCAAGGTCATATTGCAACGACATCTTTTGGAACACATTTAAAATATTTTCTAAGTGTTTTTAAACTTAGTAAAACGACTTACCAACTTATGAAATTCACGAATTCGTGTTTTGAACTTTCAAAGCTATAAATTGGCTCACTTGGTGTGAACCGACTTACTAGCAAAACATGGAGTCGTACAAACTGACATATACCTATGTAAATTGGCTTATATAACTTCAAACTTCAAATATTGGTTTTTAAACATGTTTAAGTAGACGACTCTAGAGAAACTTGTATAAATTTTCATGTGAATCTCTTTTTCCCTAATTATTTATTTATGTATTTACACATTGTTCTTTAATTTTGATTTTATTTGGAGTTTGGTGATATTTTATGTTCTGGTGCAAAATTGATATGGATATCCAATATGCTTAATTCTCGAGGCCATTGTATTAAAAGTTTTTCATTTTCTATTGTGCGACTCAAATGATTTTTCAAAAGTATTGAAATCTATTCAACCCACTTCTCACAAAAAATAAGAAAACATTTTGCTCATTTTAAAGAGAATATTTTCATTGTTCTTCCACTTGTAAAATACTGAAAGACAAAATAAAGTACATTTCATACCAACTTGTTCTTCACATATATCAAGAGAACGTTCTCCTGTTTGACTGTTAGAATCAAGATAGTTCATCGAGGAATTTCTGTTTTACATTGATTTATGTATCCAACAACTCTATTTTTCTACACCAATACAAAACCCTCTACATCAATAAAAATAAGTGGTTGTTGCACTTGAAGTGAAATAACGTAAGCCAAGAAATATAATTCACTTGTTTTTGTATACAAGTTATTAAAGTTCTTCTTTTATCATATACACTTAAGCTCTTCACTCCAAATTTTTGGCTCATACATTCTGCGTTTGCTGATATATTTTCTTTTGCTTCTCAAATTTGTCTTTTAGTTTTCACAAGCAAAGAACCGTAACAGTACATCACATATTGTAAAGTCTGTCATAGTCCTTTCTTTGTGATTATTAAGAGTGAGATTGTGTAAAGTTTATTTAGACTAATATTGTAAGCATATGAGCTTTGACAATAAAAGTTGTAAATTTGATGAGGCCCTGATAATACAAGTTGTATTAAGTTCAATTGTGATCTAAAGTCTTGAGAAAGTCTTGATTAGAAAAATAGTGGAAAATCTCATAAAGTATGTAAGGAATGGACGTAATTCAAAGGTTAAAGGTGAACTGTGATAACTTCTCTTTCAGATTTTCTCTAACATATTCCTTTACTTTAAATATATACTAATTACACTAACCCTACACTTGAGTAATTACACTTTAGTAATTTTTTTTTCTAAAATCATGTTAATATTACAAAGTTTAAGAACATTCTCTATAAGGGAATGTGGTTTAACAATTAGGTTGTCTTTGAAGTTTATATTTGAAAAAAAATATTTTAAATGCAAGATTAAATTTTGGAAAAGTTACAATTTAAATTTTTTTTTTTTTTTTACTATTTATTCCACTTTATTAGTGGCATATTTTAATTGAGCAAGACATAGTTCTAATTGAGATAGATGGATTGTAATCCAGTAATTCATTTGCTTCACAATCCTAGAGTTGACTTATTTGAACTTGGTGACATCATTATGTATTGTAGGAAGTTGCTTGAGGTAATCCAAACTTTAAGGGTAGATTTATTAAGACACAATGTTAAATTCAGGGCTAGTCCCCAATAGGGGGTGAGAATAGGTCAGGCCAGACCAGACTAGATTTTGAAATGTCTGAGTCTGAACTACGATTAAATTTAGAGGCCTAAGTATGACCTACGGTCTATCATAGTCTTTTTTTTTGCCTGACCAAATAGCCTACTTAAAAGCCTTATTCATATTAAAACATTTAGATCGTATATTTTACATTATTTTTAAATAGGCTAAATTATGCCTTTATATAAAAGGAAAACTAATAAAATTATAATCAAATTTAATAAAATAATAACTAACAAGTCTGCACTCCAACAACTTTTCAAGAAAACATAAAAGCAAAATGAATCCATAATTAATTCCTATACACATTTCAAATTAGATGCTCTATCCATACCAATTTACACGATGCTCTCCACGTACCAATATCAATATATATATTTATATATATTAAATAAAAAATAATTTTTCAAATAAAATGATTTTTAAAAAATCTAAAAAAACAAACTTTAAACACTAAAAATTGATTGTTGGTTTCAAAGAATAAATTTGTTCTTGAAACAAACGCATTCATTATTATCTCTCAAACAAATATGGAACGACTAGAGTAATTACATTATGGAACCACTACCAAATATGAAACCACTACCGAATATGGAATCGCTGCCAAATATAGAACAACTACTAAGTGATTGCCTAATTGATAGACTTTAAAATAGAAAATAATATTATTAAAAAATAATAATAAAAAATAACATTAATAAATAATAAAATATATATAGACTGACCTGTCAGGTGTAATAATCTTTTTTATAAATCTGAGTCTGACCTATTTAAATAAATAAGTTTTAAAAATAGTTTGAGTCTAACATTTTTATTAAATAGGTCAGGTCTGACTAGACCATAAGTAGGTATGTTCATAGATTTTTAACGAACGATCTATCCTATTCTCATCCCTAGTCTCCGATATATTATCGTTTATCTCTCATAAGGCTCTTATAATTATTATTGATATGGGTTGCTATTTCCCTATATAAAAAAGAATATTTAAAATTAGAAAAAAAATTAATATTAATTTTTATTTTTTATGAAATAAAATATAATTTTCTTACAAGAATTGTTTTGTTGTATATATATATATATATATATATCTAATATATATAATAGAATTTCTTAGTTACACAAATGATTTTTTTAAAAAAGAAATTAAAATTATTTATTTATTAATGTCAATAAGTTTTTATAAAAATATATACGAAATTATACATCAACTAATTTTGGATTTTTCAAGTTCATTTTCTATAATCCATCTTTTATTTCATTCATGTCGGACAAAAAAAATTATAGTCCATCTTATAATAATTTTGTTTTGGTTTGTTATTTGTTCCTTATTCAACTTCATATCTTTATCCTACAGTGTATATAACTTATTTTAACTACTTAACAAACTCTTATGTACGTACCATGAAAAATGTTTCACTACATTAACTAATATATTTATATTATGTCGACAAAATAAAATAATAAATAAAATATATACACATATATTACTTAATGTATTAAGCCTTACAAAAATTTAATGTTTCTATTTTATAATTTAAAAATTATCAATTCTATATTTCATTTTTAACACACATGAGTAAGTAATGCATATATTTTTTATTTTATTTTGTAAGATTTGTAAAAGTGTTTATTTTAGGTCTAGAAACATGTTGAATCAATGTTTCATAAGAAACCATTAAAAAAGTAAAAATTCAATTAAAAATTAATATTTAAATACAGACAACTGTAATTTTTGAAATACAATGTATCATAAAAATATTTTAGGTTCGTTTACCGTAATTCATTTATATTTGATTCTTTTTTTGATGTTACTATATAGGCCTTGACCATAAATTCATTCATAGTATCTAATCTAAATTAAAATATACAAAAGAGTCATTAAGTATTAAACTTATCTAGACAATGAGGTGATGACTATTCAAACAACTCTACATTGATTTTATTGATGACCATCAATACTTTAAAAGTAAACATAACTCAAAAAAACAAAGTATATACGTAAGGAATCTAAATAATAACACGACAAATACATTTCCCCATTAATCACATAGATATCATTGAAATAAAATCATACTTTAGTCACATAACAAATTAATCACAAATAACGCATTTATTTTATGATTCAAATTATCATAACAATTCAACACAATAATCAAATAAACAAATTCAAAATTATTAGTGTTCATCCTAAAAAATAAAATAAACTCTTTTTAGTAAGCTCTACGAATTAACAATATCCTAAAACAATATTTTATTATAAATTAAGTGACAAAAACAAGTTAGAATCATAAAGATAAAGAGACTACGGTTACTAAAATCATACTTTTAAAGTTAGAAACAAAGGCTCAAAACTCTAGCATCAAAATCTCAAATTAATCTAAAATTTTGGCAAATTTTGGCAGCATAACAATTTATCAGTTTAGAAATAGAATAATTGATTAAAGTTTAAGGTGAGTTGATTGAATTTTGAGTTGAAGTAAAATAATTGATTAGTGTTCAAGATGAGTTAATTAGATTTTGAGGTTACTTCGAGTTGATCAAAAGTGGTTAAAAAATTAGTTTTGCATGATTATGGTAGGGTTACCACTAAATTGGAGTGAAAGAATGAATAAGAAAAAAGCTATTTATACAACTTTTATACAATATTCATTCTAAGATATTTGTTAATAATTACGACAATAACACATTATTCATTCTAAGATATTTGTTAATAATTACGACAATAACACATTATTACTATTGTGTGAGTAGAATAATGGTTACATATAGGTTATCAGTATGCAATATCAAAGATATATAATGTAATTAATATGTATTATTATGAATAGGCGGCATCACATTTATTTTGTTTCAACCCTGTAAAAATTAGTCATCACTTTTACAATAAGTCTAAGATATTTTATTATTTCATATTTTAATTATATATAAAAAAATTAAAAATATATTATATAGTTAATACTAAATCATATTTCAATTATTGTAAATTTAAAAATTATTGGAAATACCATTTAATACAAATATCTAATATCTTTAATACTACTCATTCTCTAATTATAAACATTCATTCTACAAAAGAAATCGTTCTTAAATATAAATTCATTTTCAATTTAATAGATGAGTTTATTATTTTCTTCGAACATAACTCTAATTAACACTACTAATTTGTCATAGAATATGAAAAGTTATTATTAAATTCATCAATACAAAAATGATATTTTAGTCCATTTTTTATATAAATTTGACATGTTAACTACACTACAAAATTTTCTTAATAAAAGTAAAACCTACAATACAAATTTATATTTATGGACGAAGAATGTAACTAATGAATTTATAACACTTCTTCTAAATTCAAATATAAGAAAAAATAGTATTTGATAGGGCTGGTCCAACAAATGTGGAAGCTTAAAACGAACTTTAATGATACTTAAAGTGAATTTTTTAAATTTTAATTTGAAATTACTAAATTAATATAATAAATATAATAAATGTTATGTAATATTTTATTTTCAATTTATTTAATATTGTTGATACAATATTAAATTTTGAAAAGCCTTTAAATATTATACAACATTTTTTAAAAGGCTGTTATTTTTTTGGGCAAAGAAAGATAAATTAGTTTAAATAAAGAGTTGTCTGATGTATTCTCCTCTTTAGATTTTGAGTGAGTCTTCACTATTTTGTCCCATATAAAAAGGTGTTCCGATTAATAGATGAGTGTAGATGTTTTTAAGCTACTCTTAGTCTGGATTCTATTAAATGATAAATTTTTGGTCTATAAAAATTGTAGCTCCTATTCGAGGATAAGGGGCTAAAGGGTCTCATAATTAAGGTGTACATACAAACACTATATCATCCAAGTCAGCAAAAATTAGAAGAAGTGAGAGGTATTTTAGGTAAGAATATTATTTACCTTGCCAAAAGTACGTGAGCTTTTATTTAGGGAGAGCCTCTTGATGAGGTGTTCACCAAGTCCATTAGATTGTTGCGAGATCCTTATCGAAGTTCTCAAGCGGTTGTGAGATGTTGATCATACGACGAGGATTTGATCACAGACATGTGCATTTGTGATGCAAGCAACAAACAAATAGGGAATAGGGATATCTTGCTTCATAGTAAGTGGATTCACAAGACATTGGAATAAGGTCCAATCCACGCTAAAAAATCTAGATAATTTGGCTAAGAGTTCACTCTAGAATAGATATACACATAAAATAAATAATTTTATTTCAACTTCACAAGCTGCGACTAGGACAAAAAAATAGTTGATTTGATTGGGTAGAGAATAAAAGTTAGAGAAATAAACACAAGAAATAATTGAATTGTAGTTTTACATATTCTCTTACATAACTGTTCCAAAAATATTTTCAAATGATGAAGTGATAAATTCTTTGATTGATTAAAAGATTGTTTAGAAAATATTTGACAAACTTAGATTGATTAAACCTTGTTAGTAAAATATCAAAGAGACAACAATAAATAAAGGTGATTAAGAGATTAGAGGTCCAAATGTACAATTAATTATCATAGTTCTGTATATATCAATTTGATAGCTACGTCGAGTTTTTGTATACTTAAAAAATAATTTCTCTACATTAAATATTGAATACACAAACATGAGAAAATCTCATCGTAATCACAAAATATGTACTTCTAAACTTTTCAACAATGATAATATTTGTGCTAGTTACATGTATATTTGTCTTCACTAGACAAAGACACGACTATTAAAAAGAAATAGCTTATTGTATGATCAGAAAACTCAATGCGGGTTGTTCTTTAAGAAATAAAGCTTGTTCTCTAACTTGCTTGAAGTGAATTTCAACAGTGTTAGTTTTCCATGCGATTATTGTATTTGTAAATTCTTAGTTAATTTTAGTTTTAAATTTATTGTTTTGAGTGATATTAACTTGCTTATCCTAGATGTTTTTTGTGTGGACTTTGTTGATTCTCATTCTCAAGCTTTTGCATAAAATACTTTATCAACAAAGAATTTATGAAAAAGAAGTTTATCATGCATAAGCTTAATTGCATGTTGGTTTAGCATGCATTAATTTTTAAGCTAGGTTATATTGCATCAACATCTTTTGGAGCACATATAAAACATTTTCTAAGTGTTTTTAAACTTATAGTTAATGGACTTACCAACTTATGAAATTCACAAATTCGTGTTTTGAACTCTCAGGGCTGGAACTTTGGTATGAATTGACTTACTAGCAAAACATGGAGTCTTATAAATAGACTTACACTTATGTAAATCGACTTATACGACTTCAAATATTGATTTTTAAATATGTGTAAGTAGACGATTCTAGAGGTACCTGTATAAATCTTCGTCTGAATCTCTTTTTTCCTAACAATTTATTTATGTATTTAGACATTGTTCATTAATTTTGATTTTATTTGGAATTTGGTGACATTTTTATGTTCTGGTGCAAAATTGATATGGATATCCAATACGAATATCCAATATGCTTAATACCCGAGTTCGTTTTCATTTTCTATTGTGCGAGTCCATTTTCATTTTCTATAGTGCGACTCAAATAATTTTTCAAAAGTATTGAAATCTATTCAACTCACTTCTCACAAAAAAAAACAAGAAAACATTTTGCTCATTTTGAAGACAACATTCTCATTGTTCTCCCACTTGTAAAACATTAAAAGATAAAACAAACTACATTTTGTACCAACTTGTTCTTCACAATATAACAAAAGAACGTTATCCCTGTTTGACTCTTAGAATCTAAATAGTTCATCAATGAATTTCTTTTTACATTGATTCATGTACCCAATAACTCTATTTTTCTACCCCAATCTAAAGCCCTCTGCATCAATAAAAAAAAAAAAGTGGTTGTTGCACTTGAAGTGAAATAACTTGAGAATCATGTTAAATACCAAAACACTTGAATCATAATTAATATTTTTTAATTTATTTTTTGTTTGTTTTTATCAAAATATTATATTGAGTGTTTGTCTCAACAAACCTATCATAGGCTTTTTTTCCGGCTTGACCTGACCTTTTTAAAAGTCTGACCTAACCTGAGATTTAAAAGCCTTATTTACATTAAAATATTTAAATATTATATTTTACATTCTTTTTAAATAGGCTAAACTATGCCATTATATAAGTCCCTATACACATATCAAACTTGATGCTCTATCCATACCAATTTACACGATGCTCTCCACATAACAATACCAATGTACATATTTATATATATTAAATAAAAAATAATTTTTCTAATAAAATGATTTTAAAAAAATCTGAAACAAATACCCTTTAAACAATAAAAAATGATTTTTGATTTGAAAGAATAGATTTTTTCTTGAAACAAACGCACACATTATTATCTTTCAAACAAATATGAAATGACTAATGAGTGACTGCCTAATTGAACGACTACTGAATATGGAACTACTATCGAATATGAAATCGCTATCGAATATAAAACGACTATTGAATGATTCCTTAATTTATAGACTTTAAAATAGAAAATAATATTATTGATAAATAATAATAAAAAATAACATTGATAAATAATATATATATATATATATATATATATATATATATATATATATATATATATATATATATATATATATA
>JBBPBS010000276.1:20540493-20655863 GCA_037974835.1 Cicer judaicum | reverse complement strand
TAATTTATTTTAAAATTGATAGTGTCATCAATTTAAAAAAAAAAAACGGAGACTTAATTTTGATTCTCAATATATACAAATATAATTTGTAAAGTTCAATTTTGTAATTTCAAGTGGTTATATATGTAAAAGCAAATGAACAGACAGTCATTGTACCCCAAAAATTTAACAAACAAAAAACCTAATTTAAAACAAGATCTTAAACGGGTCATGCGAAACGGTATGAACACGTGTAAAAGGGCAATTTTTTTAGGTAATTTTTTGGAGAGATTTTGAAAGATAACTTAAAATTGTAGACATGGATTTATAATGAACTCCATATGTGGAAACAACATTATTAATGAAAAAGCAGTCCAAGTATATAGACTCCACGATGAACAATATGTACATTATATACATTATCCAAGATAATAACTGTCGTACATAAAATTTACCAATCCATGACTACACTACACTAAGGTATTAATGTACTCTTTAGTAGTAGTGTCAATAAATTAATTTATAATTTTTTTGACGTGTTATTTATAAATTAATTTTTCTTATCAATTTATAATTTAATTTGATGTGCTATTGTAAGTAGTATTTCAACTTATAACTTATTAATTTTTTTATTCTTATGTAAAATATCATCGTTCCACGAACTTACCACTAACATTTTTATATTACCTACCCAACGCATTAATTTTTTCATTTTTACCAAAATAGTTCACAACAAAAAAATTTAACTTGCAAGCTTCGCAAGAATCTCAACCAAATAACACAAAATTGAGGAAGGCATACATGGTTATTTTTTATTTTAATTTATTTATATATTTAATAAATATATTTAAAACTAAATAACTGTATATTTTTTTGTTTTTTTAAAAAAGAAATAATTATATACTTTTATGTCATCTTCCAATTACAAAGATGAATTTATCAAATATTTTTATTTTAATCAATTAGTTTTTCAATTTAAATTATAAATTATCAACTATAAATTATATGTAATTTTTTAATTAACAACTAACTTATAATTTATTTTAACGAGCCTAAACTCTAGTTTGATTTGGCGGTTATCGTCACATTCCAATGGGTATTGGTCATGATTTTTATGAAACTCCAAATAGTATATTCGATTGAAAGCATAACTAGATATTCTACTACACGTACACATACTAACGTGTTTCTTTGCGTGGATAAAACACTTTAACATATTAATCAATAAACACAATGAATTATATTTTCGAATTCTATGTCAAACAAACACGATAAAAGAGAAAATAGTACATCTGAATAAATGCCATACAATCTTCAGGATTATTGTTTCCATTCCAATCGACAGTCCTAAAATATCATATTTCAATCTTCATATCTTAAATTCATTTGGAAGTTAAAATAATAAATTTATTTTTAAAATATTGATTGAGAATTAAAGTAAAATTAAGATAAAGGAAAACTAGTGAGTTTGAATAAATTCTCTAATAGTATTTCCATTTGTGTGGTCTAAGATATCCCCTAAGCCAATTCATATTCGAGTTATTTAAATTATATTATATTAAAATTACCTCAAATAATTATATCAAAAACTAATTACTATATAGACTAAATAGCACATGAAGTTCATTAACTTAATTTCAGTAAACGTTTTAATTTTTTTATCTTTTTCATTTTCTTCCTCATTTGGTTCTTTATTTTAATTTTGAGTGACAACTTCATCATCTATGTTTTAAAATATTAACAATGTTATCATTTTTTTTACAAAAATTCATTAAAATTTTCAAACAAAACCCATAAAATTAATTATCATTTTCAATATAATGCAAATTTTATCAAATTCATTACTTAAATATTTAAATAAACTCATATTTTTATTCTTAGTTGATGAATATATGTTGTTGAAGATGAAAATATGAATTTATTTGAATATTTGAGTTATGCATTTGATAAAATTTGTATTATATGGATTTTGTTTGAATTTTTTGATGAATTTTTTGAAACAAAAAAAGGATAACATTGTTGAATTTTAAAACATAAAAGATCAAATTTGTCACTTAAAATTAAAATAAATGACCAAATTAGAAAGAAAAAAATAAAAGACTAAAATATTAATTGAAATTAAGTTAAGGGACCACATGTATTATTTAGTCTATTATATATTATTAATCATATACAACGAAAATAACCAAATGAATGAAGAAATAAAATTAAAATTATTTTGAAAAATAATTTTCAACGATTCAAAATATTATTTGCTTGAGTCACGGATTAAATTTCTCTTTTAAGACATTTCACAGCACTTCCTAAAATTTTGCAAGACAGAATATCAACAACGATGTCCATAGGATTAAATAGTTCAATTATACTATATTAGTTATAAAATTACATCTCTAAATATGACGATTAAGACAACATAAAAATATGATAATGCGACCACTTGAAAATCTAAAGTGACAATTTTTCGATAAAGGGACAAAAAGAAAATTTTCAGATGAAGCAATGAGAAGTGAGAATACTCGATTGTTTTTTTGGAGTTTTGATGTAATTTGTAAACTGAGCGAAATTCTCTATTTTTAGAGGAATTATGCAACCGATTGGAGTAGGATATGACCCGTTGGTTCGGATCTACAAAACTATAGCGCATCCAATTTGACCAACGAAACCGTCGTGCAAATAATGAGAGGAGTTGAACGGATCAATTATTGACAGTAGACTCAATAGAGGGCACAAAAAATGTGTCAAAAAAATATCGGAAAGAAAAATGCACATATTAATAAATATTATTTCAGGTATTAAAAAATAATATACCACTTAGCCTAAGTTCAAACGAGTCGGTCGGACGATGACGCGCTAGTGGTCGGCTTAAGTGCTTTATTTGACCTCCTTCACAAAATTGAGTATACTGCATATGTCATACCTTCACATTATAAACACTATTAGTGTCTGATATCATTTTTAAATGAGAACTTATATATTTTTTCAATTCATAGAACACTAGTTAAGTTTCAACATTATTTTCAACATTATATAATTAGAAAAAAGGTATGAAATAATTATGAAAATACTAAAGTAGATATATGTCTTATACAATTCAGAATCATTAAAAGGATATTTAATATTAATTCAAACATAATTATTAAAAAGTCAATAACTATGTTTACCAAAAAGTAGCCGATGACACATATGATAACTACAATATTAAAGTTAAAATATTTGATAATTTTTTTTAAGTCTTAACCCAACTGAAAAATGTTGATATTATTAAGGTGAATGTCTTGTCCCATTTGAATTTAAGACAATGTTCTTAATTAATGTTTAAAATTTTAATTTATATACATTGTAAATGTAAAGAAGTTTTACAATATTAATCTATCACACTAACATTACATAGCAAATAAACTCTAAATAAATTTCTAGAATGAATACTAAATATGGTAAAACATTTATTAATTATTATAACATAAATTTATAATTGAAATAATTTTGAAGATATTCAAAAAATTAAAATAAAAAATATATATTCGGATAATCTAATTTATTTATCCTCATTTATTCTTTTACTAAATCATAAATTGTTTTTATAACTTATAAATATTATTATTATACAAAACATTATACGTATTATTTAAAGTTGTATGCTTGACTAAATGTATATATTATTATTACTTTTTTTTATTTAATGAAAAATAACCAATCTGAAGACGATGATTCTTTTTTATTTACGTCGCCCAAACTTAGTTAGCAATTCGACTATGGTTAGCCATTTTTTTTATTATTATTTATTTATGCCAATCATCGATTTTTTTTTTATTTTGTTACATTTTCTAATTTTCTTATTATTTTGCTAATCATCAATTTTTTTTTTCTACATGTCAAATTATTTTATGATTTATCTTATATTCAAAATTAATTTACTTTCACATAAAAAAATTTAGAATCTTATATTTAATTATCTTTTACCATGTAAAATATAATTAAATAGGAGCAGTTGTAATACCTCAATTTTATTCGAATAATTAAAAATCATTTTAAAATAATAATAAAAATAACATATAATAATATGTTTAATAAATATTTTACAATCATTTTTAAAAATCTAAACATCTTCATTTTACAATTCAAATTTGAGTATGTATTAAAAATAAAATAATATAAAATAAAATAAAGAAATTGTGAATTACAACGAAATAATTTTTATTTATTTTATTTTTTTCACAGTTCTATTTTATTTTATTAATTTGATCCGCCAATTTATTTATTCCATTTAATTGTTTTTATTATTATTTTATTATTTTACTGTTTTATTTTATTTTTTATATGTCCATTTTATTTTATGAAGCCAACCATCAATGATAAGGTTAAATTCGGATAACTGATTTTCGCATTAATTAGGTAGCAATTATGCATTGGAAGATGCTACTCATTGTTTATAATATTTAATAGTAACTTAATATTTTTATATTATTTTAATATTTTAAATTATTGTCAATTAGGTGGGAGCGTATAGAGTCACACGATAGAACAGTTAAATTAAAAAGTAAAAAATTTAATTAAATAATTATTTAATTAAATTTAATAATGAATTGGGCTTGTAGCGTACAAGGTCTATTGTGACAGTAAATTAGAAAGAAGTAATATATATGCCAAATTGCATTGTACCTTTACCAGTTACAATTTCATCAATTTCTTGCAAATGTGCAATGTTCTCTAATTGGGCGGCTTGTAACTCATCATGACGCTTAGTAGAAGAACAAACAACACTAACAACAAAATTTAGCTTCTAAAAAAATTTATGAATTAGAAAACCTTCTCTTGATTCAAAAACCAAAACAAGTTGCAATCGATGAACAAAACAATGGACATAGTATGCATAAGGACAATCTTTCATATATAGTGTCTGTAAATTGTTCCATTCTCCTATCATATTACTAGCACCATCATACCCTTGACCACGGATGTCAGAAACATCAAGATTATGTCGAGAAAATATATCACATACTACTTCTTTCAAAGTTAAAGTTATAGTGTATTTAACATGTGCCACAAAAATAATCGATCTTGTATTAAACCAACTTTATAAACAAATCTTAACACAATATACATTTGTTTCTTTTTTGATTCATCACGAGCTTCATCCACAATGATGCAAAATTTGAAATCACCAATTTCTTCACATATATGTTTTCTCACCCTACTAAAAAGAATATGCAAGAGCTCTTTTTGAATTTGATGTGAAGTATACTTGGAATTATATGGAGCATTTTCCTACACAACTTTTTCAATTTCATCATTTTATGTTGCCAAAAGTTTTATCAATTGAAGAAAATTGTCTTGATTTCTTGACCCCGTTAGTTTCATCATGTCCCCAAAAAGCACAACCTTGAAGTGCTAACCAGCAAACAATGTCGATTGATGTCTGGAGACGTATAGGATTCTTTAAAATTTGTTTCGAGCTTTGCACTTGAAAAGTATTCCTAATATGTCCAACTTGATTCAACAAATCTAGACAAGCTTTCATTGCATTGTTGTGTGGTGACCAAGGATCCATCCCTATGTGTTTGAAAAATGAGCAACATTTTCCATTTTTTATTTTCTTTCAATTTCTAAAACCCGTACCAATAAAAACCTCTGATCTGGGACGTCCACTAGGTCTTTTGCTAAATAGATAGCATGACAAACAATGTGTAGGATCTTTAGAAGGTGAATATTCTAGCCATGAAGAAAATATGTTAAACCAATCATATTGAAACCGTCTTGGATGAACCTCGTTGCCAGATAAAGGATATTCTTCTAAATTTATTTGATAAGAACCAAATTTCATATAATCTCTTCGTATTGCATCCAATTGATTTGGTGGATATTGCTAAATTTGAGGATGCTTTTCGAGGTCACGTTCTAAACATTTCTCAAAGTCTTCTTCGAAAACTCTAAGACCATTGAAAATATGATTCTCATTTTCTTCAACTCTTGGACTCTCAGAAATAGTTTCAGATGTAGAAGTTATAATTTATTCATCTATTTTACTCTCACAAATTTTCCTCTTGAAAAAGAATCAATTATTTTACTCTTCTTCATTCTCACAAACTTTTCTAGTACAAATAAAAAAAAAATCAGCAAAAAGAAACACTTGAACCGCCATTGTGGTTGCATTCTAAAACAAAGAGTTGCATTCTAAATCTAAAGAGTTGCATTCTAAAACAGACAACCATTATTTATATTTCTTTATTCTAAATTAGCAAAATTAGCAATTTAGGAAACACAATCAACAAACAGGTAGCCATCATTCTAAAATATGTCGTATATCTTGTTCAATAAATTAACTAATTTAGGAAACATAAATCAGCAAAATCAACAACAAACATCTACATAAACAAAAAATTAACACAAAAATAAGCAAAATCAACACAAACATCTTGTTCAAACACCTTGTTCAACAAATTAGCAAAATCCGAACCTTTTGAGTTTTGACGACAAATAGCCGAGGCGAGGCGAGGCGAAGTGAGGCCTATTAGTATAGAGGCGCACGTAAGAGGGGGTGAATTAGGTGTATATAATTTTTCTCGTTTTTGGAGACTTAGTGGATCATTTTTCGGTTTAGTAGTAGAGTATGGAAAAATGTAAATGGCAAAAAAATAAAGAATACAGTAGTTTATTCTGGTTTCCCTTATAACCAATGGTACATCTAGTTCTATTGCACACCACAAGATATTTTTTACTATTTGTTAGAATAAGTACAACTCTAACTCTAAGACTTCTTCTACAAACTTCTAACAATCACCCTAAGATAGCACACCACTATCTTAGTTTACAACACTTGAAGAAAGAACATTATTTTCCTCAATTTACACAATAACTTGAATGGTTTACAACAATGACTTTGACTGAGATCAAGAATGTATAACACTTGAGTACAATGAAAACAGTCTAATAACACTTGTTCAAAGTTGTTCTAAGATTGATGTTAAGTTGTTGAAAAGATTGATTCATTAAATATGAAACTATGAAGTATTTATACTCCTTAGACATCACTTCAGATTAGTGGCAATCGTTCATAGAGGTTTGATGAACATATGCAATGATCCAAGTTGAATCTTAACTAAAAAATTGCATTTTTTTCGCAATTGTATTCGACTACAGCAGAAGTGTAGTTGAATATACCTTTTGTAACATTAGGTTGTTTTTCAATTTTACAGCTTGTATTCGAATACACATTCTTGTAGTCGAATATAGATTAGTGAATTTTGCCGATAATTTGGTTTTGTATTCAGCTATATGATGCTATAGTCTAATACAAAAGTCCAGTTTTAGCTACTGACTTAGCATTTGTATATGGATACACCATTTCGTAGTCGAATACAAGATTCTAGTTTTAACTACTAACTTAGCATTTGTATTCAACTACACCATCTTGTAGTTTATTACATATTTGATGATTTTTCCACTAACTTAGTGTTTGTATTCAGCTACAATTTGTTGTAGTCGAATACAACTTTGATTTTTGTCAAAAACTTAATTTTCAAACATTGTTCATGCATTTTGACACTTTCAAAATTCTTTTGATGCATATACTCAAATGGAAGGTTTTCATGAGCATTTGAAATATAATAATATTAAATTGCATCAAGTACCTTACAGTATAAGACTTCTACCATATTGACCATAATTAACTTTGATTGTTGACTTCTTTTTGAGCTTGCAACTTGATCACTTTCCTTGGTATTTGTCTTCATAAAAAAACATAAGTATTTTACATTCACCCCGTTTTTGATAATGACAAAACCTTGTTGTTGGTGAGATGTCAAAACATTTGATCGTTTTAATTTTTTTCTCCCCCGTAATACATGTTTACTCCCCGTTTGAGCTTGAGTCTATGCCATCATGTTTTGAAAATTTTGAAGACCTACAAAAAAAACATATCAATTTTCTCCCTCTTTTGACATTATCAAAAGGAAAGAAATAAAAAACTAAACAAAATACCAAATCCATTTACAAATT
This sequence comes from Cicer judaicum, assembly GCA_037974835.1. Taxonomy (NCBI): domain Eukaryota; kingdom Viridiplantae; phylum Streptophyta; class Magnoliopsida; order Fabales; family Fabaceae; genus Cicer; species Cicer judaicum. The sequence goes on along the minus strand of JBBPBS010000276.1, from coordinate 20,647,889 downwards.
CTAAATTTTCTAATTTAGAAATAGTGTTTAAGCTTGTGTGACCAGCTCGTTTGTGCCAAATCCATTTATCTTTTTCAATTGAAACAAAACAAGATTCAGTGGATAAGTCATCAAGATAAAGTTCATATAAATTCTTTTTTCTAAACCAAGAAAAGAAAACTTTACCCAAGGATGAGTGTTTAACCTCACATAGAGTAGGCTTAAAAATAACTTCAAAACCACTATCACATAATTGACTAATGCTTAGCAAGTTATGTTTTAAGCCATCCACATATTGAACATTTTCAATTTTTGCATAATTATTCTTACCAATAATACATGTTCCTTTTATTTGAGCTTTATCATTATTACCAAATGTGACTGATCCTCCATCCTTTATCTCCAATGACATGAAGCATTGCTTATCCCCTGTCATATGCCTTGAGCAACCACTACCCAAGTACTAGGGCTTTCTTTTTTTGATAAGAGGATGAACCTATATTAGAGTTTAAAAGTGACTTAGGTACCCATATAGCATTGGGTCCTTGTTGGTTAGTTTTTCCTCTTGTGACGACTTTCCTTTCGTGATAACAAATAGAATCATGGTGCCCATGTTTACCACAGAATGAGCATGTTGACTTTATATTGTTAGCTTTCTTCTTAGCATGACAGATTTTGGAAGTATGTCCAAGTTTTTTGCAAAAGGTGCATTTAGGCCTATCCTCACGTTTTTTAGGCAAGAAAAAATTTTCATATAGTTTTTGTTTTTGAAAGCTTTTGAAACCAATACCAACCTTGTCAAATATTCCAGATTGAGATCCATTTATCTTTTGAAATGTTTGTGTAGATTTGACAAAGTTGGAAATATCATTTTTTAGTTCCCTAACCTCAGTTTTCAAAATTTCCTTTTTTGTATCCTCGTCAGGAGGTTGAGGATGAGTTTCAACTATCCTTTCGTTAAGAATTTTTTGTTTCTCATAAATTTGAAAGTGAGTTTGCTGCAAATCTTGAATGATTTTAACATACTCATTATTATTTTTTCAAAGCTCCTCATTTTGTTTCTTTATCTCAACAAGTTGGTTTTTTTGAAATATACATGTTTGAGTCATTTAAGAGGATATCAAATTCAATTTCTAATTTCTCACAAGAAGGACATAGATCAGAAATACTTACCTTTTCAGTTTCTAAGTTTGCCATGAGACAGAGGTTGGCCTCTTCTTCCTTATCTTGCTCAGAGGATGACTCGTCACTATCATTCCAAGTGAGCATCATGGATTTGTTTTTGTATGGAAATCTTCTTGAGTTCCTTTTGTTGAGAGGACACTCAGTTTTGTAGTGTCCCATCTTGTTGCATCCATAACAAGTTATTTGACTTTTGTTAATTTTTTCTTTTTGAGGAGGTCTTCTATTATGTCCTATTATGTTTATCATCCCCTGAATTCATCTGGAAATCAGAGCAAGTTCATCCTCATCCTCAGATAGAGGATACTCTGTGTTTTTCTTTTCTATGACATCTGCATTTTTCTTAGAGGATGAACTTTCTGTTTGGCTGGTTTTTAGAGCAATCATTCTTCCTTTTTTGTTTGGTTTGTTAGCTAGCAACAGTGGTTCATGATCTCTTAGAGTTCCAACCAAATCTTCTAATTTCATGCTGGTCAAATCTTTTGCTTCTGTAATGGCAATTACCATTGGCCTCCATTCTTTTGGTAAACTTCTTGGGATTTTTCTTATCCTTTCTTGAATGGAGTATACCTTTCCAAGAGATCTCAAGTTATTTAATATGCTTGTTAACCTTGAGAATATTTCAACAATAGTTTCCTCCTCCTTCATTTCTAATAGTTCGAAATCTCTTACTCCCATGTCTATCCTCACTTCATTTACATGGCTTGATCCTTCATGATGGATCCTTAAAGTGTCCCAAAGCTCCTTAGCGTTTTTGCACTCTTCAACTTTGTCATACTCTTCCCTGCTCAAAGCACACGTTAGAAAAAAATTAGCTTTAGAGTTTAGGAGTACCTTTGCATTTTCATCAGCCGTCCATTGTGCTTGAGGTTTCTCATTGGAGGTTGTGTCTATGTTGTTGGTTATGATGACGTGATCTCCATTTTCCACCACAGACCACATGTTGTTGTCTTGTGATATGAGAAATAGTCTCATCTTACCTTTCTAGTGGTAGTAATATGTACCATCAAAGTAGGGAGGTCGGCAGGATGATCCTCCTTCAGGAATATACTTAGCTTTTGACATTTTTCCTTTTGGATCTTTTTCTCTTACACTGTTAGGTTTTTTTTTTTTTACAAAACCTTGCTCTGATGCCAATTGACGTAGCTAAATATCACTAGAACGGGGGGTTGAATAGGGATTTTTCTATTTAAATTTTTTTTTCTAGTATTTGTAAAACTATCCTCTCGCTGAGGATGGTAAGTCCGAGGATGGGTTTTTAAACTTTCAGTTTTGAGTTGAGCAAAAGAGTGAAAGAAAAATATGAAAGAGACACACATAATTTTATACTGGTTCACCCAAAGATGGCTACATCCAGTCCTCACACCTTTGTGAGATTTTACTAAAGTTCAAACAGATCAACCTCACGCTGAGGATGATTACAAAATGTGTATTCTTTAGCTTCACCAAGCTTACAATCAATTTTCAAATATTTCCAAGTGTATCTCACAAGGAAATTACAAAGTGATAATAAAGTGATTGATACTTAGTATTTTCTCAAAGGATTTACAAAGATATAATGTAGGATTAAAGAAAGTATGAAGTGAGAATGGGTATTTCTCTTGATAACTTTAAGATGCTTGATCTTTTTTGTGCAATTGTGTTGTGTGTATTATGATGAAGAGCTTGTTGCATTTTATAGAGTTCCAATTTGAATCAGATTTATCTTCTTTTTGCCTTAATGATTAATAACCTATTTTCTTATATGAATACACTCAAAAGCACATATTAGTCATTAACCACAATCATAATCTCTTAAGTAATTTTGTTATCATTAAAATCATTTGAGAGATTTTGTTTCAACAATGACAATTTAAAATTTGTACTTGAAATATGAAACTAAGACGTTGAATAAATCAAAATATTTCAAAATGTTTGTTCAAAGTTATTCTAAGATTGATGTTAAGATTGTTGAAAAGATTGATTCGTTAAATATGAAACTATTAAGTATTTATACTCCTTAGATATCACTTCAGCTTAGTGGCAATCATTTATAGAGGTTTGATGAACATATGCAATGATCCAAGTTTAATATGAACTGAAAAATTGCATTGTTTTATAGTTGTATCCGGCTACAACAGAAGTGTAGTCGAATACACCTCTGATAATGTTCAATTTTTATTCCAATTTTATAGCTTGTATTCGAAAACACATTCTTATAGTCGAATACAGATGAGTGAATTTTTCCACTGACTTGGTTTTGTATTCGGCTACAAGATGTTGTAGTCGAATACAAAAGTCCAGTTGTAGCTACTGACTTAGCATTTGTATTCGGCTACACCATCTTGTAGTCGAATACAAATGTCCAGTTTTAACTACTGACTTAACATTTGTATTCGGCTACACCATCTCGTAGTCGAATACAAATTTGAAGATTTTGCCACTGACTTAGTCTTTGTATTTGGCTACTATATGTTGTAGTCGAATACAACTTTGATTTTTGTCAAAAACTTAATTTTCAAACATTTTTCATGCATTTCGACACTTTGAAAATTCTTTTGATGCATATGCTAAAATGGAAGGTTCTCATGTGCATTTGAAATATGATAATATTATATTGCATCAAGTACCTTACATTATAAGACTTCTAGCATATTGACCATAGTTGACTTTGAATGTTGACTTCTTTTTAAGCTTGCAACTTGATCACTTTTATTGGTCTTTGTCTTCATAAAAAACATAAGTATTTTACATTATGGTTTGCATTCTAAAACAAAGAAGTAAAAACATAAGTATTTTACATAAGTGTTTCTTCAGCGTCGTCATCATGTTGGAGAACATTAGATGTTTGGCCAAGATCGCATTTATGGACATATGTCTAAAGCTATTTGTTCCACATTATCTTCATACTTGGAAGCACGTTCAAATCAAGCAAATTATCTTTGAAAGGTTTATACATAACTTCTCCTAAAAAATCTATTTTAAAATAATCCAAGATTCTGGTGACCTATTTTGCATAAGGTAAACCAATAGGCATCATATTTGGTAATTTTTCCCATTCACACAAATTGTTGGGCCTAAATTTTTTACCCTCAAATGGTAGTTGCAGTATTTCTCCAATGGTTTGAGTTTCTAACTCAATGTGTTTGCCTTTGACCTAAGACATCAACATAGTCCCTTCCTTTTTAAGATTGTAGTAAAATACCCTAACTAAATTAGAATAGATGGGGCCTTTATAACCGATGATAGCTTTAAAATGTTGGGCCTTAAGTAACTCAGGAAACTTAAAAGTTGAGAAGTCAATAGTACCGTACTTATGAGTGATCAGCTTTTTGTTTGAATAGTAGGTTTTGTATCGGTCGATTTCTTTCGGTGAGTGAAGCAATCGGAATAGGTATGCCACATTATCATTTCTAGCTCTCCTTTTTGAAGGACCCACTGCAGCATGCTTTGTTCTGGAACCTCTTTTTCGAGCCTCCATGGTGAAAGTTGAAAAAGTCAATGTTTTCAGATTTGGGGGGAAATGGGGATTTTGGATTTGGAAAATTTGAATTTAAAGTGTCACTTGTTAGTTTGGAGTGATATTAGATGCAATATATGATGGTATAATGATTGGGTAACTGTTGCATGTAAGATTGAAGGAGATTTTTAGAGAAATGGAAGTGGCAAACTATATTCGACTACTGAATGTTAAGGAAATGACCTAAAACGTGGAAAAAGCTTATATATAAGGAAAAATTGTGAATATGTATTCGGCTACACATTGGTTGTATTCAAATACAGGATTTTCTGGAATTGTGTATTCGAAAACAAACAATGTGTATTCGAATACAATATCAAAAAAATTGTTTTTAAGCTGAATTTTCACTAAATCAGAATAGATGGGGACGTTATAACCGAAGAGAGCTTCTAAATGTTGGGCCTTAAGTAACTCAGGCAACTTAAATGTTGAGAAAGAGTCAAGAGTACCATACTTAGGAGTGATCATCTTTTTGTCTGAATAGTAGGTTATGAATTGATCGATTTCTTCCGGTGAGTGAAGAAATCGGGATAGGTCTGCCACATTATCATTTCTAACCCTCCTTTTTGAAGAACTCATTGTAGCATGCTTTGTTATGGAACCTCTTTTTCGAGCATCCACGGTGAAAATTGAAGTGAAGGTTTTTAGATTTGGGGGGAAAATGGGGATTTTGGGTTTGGGAAATTTGAATTTGGTAGTGGGATTATGTGGAAGCGGTACTAATCCCCCAAGTACCGGACACGAATCCCACAGAAAGAAAAAACTCGCTATTTCCACTTGGTGAATAGGGGGCGAGAATGTCGTGAGGTAGCATCGCCGGTAATGGTAATGGTAATGGTCAAGGTGTTACATAGCCATTGAAAATGCTTAAGTATCAACAATTTAAGATAATGAAACTCCATTCCATGCCTTCTGAATGTCATTCATGAATGTTAAAGACAATGTGTATTCGGATACGATATCAAAAAAAAAAATTTAAGTTGAACTAAATCAGAATAGATGGGGCCGTTATAACCGAAGAGAGCTTTTAAAAGTTGGGCCTTAAGTAACTCGAGCAACTTAAATGTTAAGAAAGAGTCAAGAGTACCATACTTAGGAGTTATCACCTTTTTGTCTGAATAGTAGGTTATGAATCGGGCGATTTCTTCCGATGAGTGAAGAAATCGGGATAGGTCTGCCACATTATCATTTCTAGCCCTCCTTTTTGAAGAACCTACTGTAGCATGCTTTGTTCTAGAACCTCTTTTTCGAGCAACCTCGTTGAAAGTTGAAGAAGTGAAGGTTTTCGGATTTGGGGGGAAGTGGTACTAATCACCCAGATACCGGTCACGAATCCCACGGAAGGCAAAAACTCGCTATTTCCACTTGGTGAATAGGGGAGAAAAGGTCGTGAAGAGCATCACCGGTAACGGTAATAGGCGATGTGTTACATAGGCATTGAAAATGCTTAAGTATCAACAATTTAAGATAATGAAACTCCATTCCATGCCTTCTGAATGTCATTCATGCAGAAAAAAAGAAACCAATGCTACTCTTCCATATTCGAAAGCCAAGATGAAATCGAAAGCTTAAACCAACAAGCTTATGATTCTAACAAAGTAGAAACCTTTTTTTTTTAAGAGGCAAAAGAATTTATTTATAACCATATTTGAGCCACAAGATGTGGAAGGAATGACAAACAGTTTTTTACAAGAAACTGCAAAAATGCAGCTAACACCAGAACCACATGATTGCTCCTATGCTTAACCAATAGCATTCACTGATATAAATGTCATACAGAAGATCAAATTAAACTGAAATGAGACTTAAATATACAAGCATCATGAGACAACCAATGTCATTCACACCTGCAAGCTTAAAAGGAACCAAGAAACCATTAATGACAAATATCTCACCACTTAGGCCTCAACACTAGTAAATAAATACAAGCTGCCACTACACATATATGATAGTTTCAGTTCATGCAGATAATAAAAAAATCTATAATTCTTTCCATGCCAAAAGACCAGTACTTCCAGAATTCTAAATCCAATTCACATCATATGCAGAAATCACATTGCAATAGCCAATAAAGTACAAGAAATAAATATTTATTATTTTTCTTTCTCCAACTGTACACACCCAAAAACTTTAAGAAAAGGCCTATTGCAACAAAAGCATCACTCCTTTCTCTATAAAAAAAACTTCTAAAACAAATATAGAGAAACCAATCCAAATTTTCAAGATAAAAATATAAGTCATCCCAAATGTATCTGATTATCTATAATTCTATTCTAAGAATACTAACCAAATAAAGAACATAAGCACAAATGGCCTTGAGCATACTATTTGGTGCATAGTTGGTGCATTTGTGTAAGCATAGTGGGTGTTAGTTTGAGTATATCTTAACCAACAAGAGACTTTCCAACATTCCATCCTTTGAGAGAGAACATAAGATCCATCAGCCATATAGAGGAACCCAACAAAATTCCTTCTTAGCCTTAACCAATTTCACAAGGTTCTTCAATGGGGAACAAACATTATACTTGTTCAACAAGCTATTGCCAAAGAAGTGGCATCTAAATTTTCTTTTAACAGGCTAACAACCAAGTAGACCACCCAAATCAATGATCCACAATCTTGGTTTCAGGTAATCTTGGTGGCTTTTCGAGTCACCCCACGTATTTCAAGTCACCAAGCATCCATTTATCCCTAATGCAGTTGCATTTAGGTACATTCAAGACCGAGAAAATACCATCCTGAATTTCAATTATTAATACAAAATTCATGGTACTGCAAATGCAATTAGGGTCACCAATATCCAAAATTTTCACAGTGAATAAAGAATTCATAATTTCATTGCATTAAAGCCTCAAGGAGTGCTACGTAAATCAAATAACCGATGCTCAAATATTCCATTTCAAAAAACTTCAAATAAAAGAATCATAATTTTCCATCTAGGGTTTGCAATTGCAAAGCCACATAAATTTTAATCGATCAAGATTGTACAATCTTGAACAATTAAGAAATTGGCTAAAGAGAATACAATCGCAGTAATCAAAACAAAACTCATAGTACTGCAAATGCAATCTCAGGGTCACCAATATCCAAAAAATTTACCATGAATAAAGAATTCATAATTTCATCGTCGCAATTAAAGCCTCAAGGAATGCGTACGTCAATTCATAGTATTGCATTGTCAGGGTTAGGGTCACCATTCATGATAATCGAATAAAGAATCCATGATTCAGTAAAAAACTTAGGGTCGAGGCTCAAAGATTCCATTTCGAGAAACTTCAAATAAACGAATCAAAGCATTAGGGTTTGAAATTACAAAGCCAAATACATTTTTGAGCAATCAAGAAATTGGATAAAAGAGAATACATTCGCAGTAATCAAGAAACACGGTCTCAAATCCATCTATATAAAGAATTCGAAAGAAAAAGATTGGAAAACGAAGGTGGATAAAAAAAAGTTTCGTGCTTTTCGTGCTTTCCTTTCGTGTTTCTTAAAAATAACTATACCACAAGAAACGCTAATAATGAAAACATGGAGACGAAAGTCTTTGAACCCTTACACAAGTAAATAGAGAAAGTAGTCTATTGCTATATATATTCATTCATTGGGCTTTCTATTTCATTCTCATACGAGGCCCACCCAACTTGAACCCACTAATTTTTTTAATTAAAATTCCCATATTAAATAGTTTAGGGTAATATTTCATTTGACAAAAGTCATTTTATTAAGTTATTTTAGTTGAATAAAAAATTATTTCATTTGAAATTATCTTTTTTGATATCATTTTTAAAAAAGATTATATGATATGCATTATTGTAAATATTTTTACACTGTTAAAATATTATTATATTTGAACAATTAAAAATATTTAATTTTTATTAAAAGAACCATAAAAATCACATTTACAATTAGTTGTGATTTATTAACAATAAAAAAAGTTATACTACTACACAAAAAAGTTTTACAATAATATGTATCAAAGTAAAACTTGTAAAACACTTTATTTAAGAATCAACATTACAAATAATTCATAAAAAAACATTTACATTCACTTGCGGAGGCAACTTTTACTAAAGAGAAATTGTGAAACTATCCACAAATTTCTTATGTAGATAATAACTCAGAAAAAAAAAATCACTTAAAGTTTCATTTATATTTAAGTTTTATTAAAAATGTTTTTAATTAGAATAGAATGAAACCTTTTTTATTTTTTATTTCTTTGATCACTAAAAATATATATGAGCATTTTCACGGGTCTTGCGTTCCTAATTTTTATATTAAAGTAGACATTATACTATTAAAATATTTGAAAGTTTACTATAAATCAAAATTTAAGTAAACGTAATATATTAATAAAGGTAGATATAGTTATGAAAATTTCGCCAAATTTATAAATATTTAATTAATAATAAATATTTGTCTTGTATATTTTGCATTATAACTTTTTAAATTTTTTATTTAAGAGATAATATTCAAGATGTATACTACAAATTTCTCTTTTACCTAATTAATTTGTGAAATGCAATCTTTTAACCAACAAACCATTAAAAAAAATTATGTATCTTGTGTATAATTTATATAATTAATGACTAGTTGTTATATTATTCAAATTCTATCTACAAAATATTGATGAGACACAATACAAACTAATTCGTATAGGATCATTGGGGGTGGATAAAGACGATTTCTAGTTATGATGGTTGTTTATAGTGGCTCTTGTGACACTCTAAATCTCAAAATAATATATATAATAATTTATATTATATTCCTATAAAATTTGCAGCGGATAAATAAAAATATATTTCCAAGAAAATAAAAACTTTATATTTAATTTAGGATATCACGTTTCTGAAAAATAAAAATAAAAAATACTTTAAACTTATTTTATCCGTTAAAATAGTGCAATCTCAATAAGCTTAATTTAAGTATAATTACTTGATTTAATTCTAAACACTTACTAGTACTTCTAAGGTTTTAATACAAAAATTCGATTCAAATTAAATAAGTAAAATACAAATTAAAACTCTTATTCCCGATATCACCTATCAGAGCGGGGTTCCTCCCAAACTTGAACTTCAAGACTCATTAACATGTAATAACTGCAATTTCACAAACACAGGGCCCAACCAGTCAAACACAAACATCGAAGGAGGTGAGTTTCGAAATCATGATGACAGTATAATACAAGTAAGAAGAACACGTAAACAATCATAATAGGACCATATATGTACACAAATATTCCATCAAGAAAATATCACATTCAAAGGTCAAAAGCACTCAGAGAAAATCAATAGATTTCACTGTAACATCAAATTGTCAACGAGAAATTATCACCACACACGATACATTTCAATTACAATAAAATGCAATGTTATGCATGAGCTTAGACTCTACTTCACAATGTGGTACCATTCTAACTCTGAAGTACTTGGTTAGGAGGTTTGATACTATGCCACCATCCCGGTGGACGGACAATTCAAATTGGCTCTGTCCTCATAGAACCCCTCAATTCAACCCGAGACACATATATGTGACAGTCGAGGTAAAAGTGTGTTGCGTGGTAGCTCCCGACATTTGAAGTGCTACCTCCAAGTCACCTAGGAATTCCCCACCCGAATACCTCCAAGGTCTAACAATCTTTCCTTAAGGCTCGACAGCAAATCGCCACGATCAGGCTCATTCAGTTGTACTTCCCCATAATCACTAGGTTTTTCAGGCCCTACCGATATGATGACAAAATAATCTCCACTTCACAAATTCACAATATTTATTTTCTCCTCGTTGGTATATGATACTCCATTAAAACCGTCATCTCAAACACAAATTGAAACCATTATTATTTCATCAACTATGGGGTTAATTCACTATTCTCATCACAGTTTAGAACATCACTAATATTAATCATACATCATCATCACATAAACTCCTCACAAATTTATAGCATCATTATCATTAATCAAACATCATCACATAAACTTATCACAAATTTATAACATCAGAATTATTAATCATACATCATCATCATCACAAAAAATTATCACAATACATCAATATTTTGTTATCACACCCCATAAACTCATCTAATCACACATATATATAAATTTAATTCGATACCCAATATCACAATAATATCAATTTCACACATTCAAAGAAATTAAATCAATCAACACCCTACAAATATTTCTATTCTATATTTTAATCTCACAATTTCCATATTTCTAAATTAATTAATTTATCCCTCAAATGGCTACTTCCATACGTAGCGAGCCCCGGATGAATCATTGGGAAATACGGTTTTCCCATTCATCTCGCAATATATTATACTCATGAATTCAAACGCTCTCTCACCCCTTACCTTATTTCGATGCTTTCACACATGAGTACAATTCTGCGGGCAAACAATCTTTTTTCTTTGACTTTTTGTCCTTCAATCTACCTAACTCGACAATTTATGGGTAAACGTCAAAAATAAATTATGAGGAAATAGTCTAAAAACTGATTTCGAAATTCGGTCAAGGAAAATTACCATAAATCAGAAAACCAATCAATAGATAATGTAGCCACTTTTCATATGATCATTTTGGGGTTGGTTTCACTAAAATCGGACTTACGGTGAAGGAGAACGGTGCAAAATAAGGAATTCTGTAAATGGAGAAAACGAGTATTTTAGAGATAAATTGGGGTTGTTAAAAATCTGAAAAATTATGTTTAATTGACGAGTTAGATGAATGAAATAACATACTCAAATTTGGATGAAAACGGAGAAACTTTTACGGAACAGTTATCGATTACTGGTGTCAAACGATAGGTTGTTGTTGTGTTTATTCTTTGATTCTACGGCTGCCCGTCCAGCTCCCTGCTCTTTTCTTTGTTTTATTTTATTAACAATTAGGGTTCATAGAGTCAAACCCATTGGTCTCTTTATTTAAGTTTTACTATTATTATTTTTATTTTGTTAAAATAAAATTAATAATTGTTTAATCTCCTTTGTAATATTCCTCCAATCACCATTTAGCTTTCCAAACATTACTAATATTTTATAAATTAGAGTAATTAAAATAATCAATATATAAAAAAAAACATATTACTAATGACTGAAACTTTCACATTCAAAATAATCCCTACAATTATACTTATTTCTCAAAATATTCATATTATAATAATACCACATATTAGAAAATAGTCAAAATTATAAAATAAATATAACAATAATATTTTATGTTAAATACTAAATCATAGTATATATATATATATAAAATCACAATTCCAAAATAGGTATATAAAAACAAAGAAAATCAAACACAATATTACTACAATCTCAAGATAATTATTTATGAAATAAATAATTAAAATAAGATATATTTAGAAATAATTAAAATAAGAGATACTTAAAAATGATTAAAATATAAATATGTACACACTTAACATTAGTCAAACATATAAGAGAATATCATATTAATTACCAACTCACATGTACACTTAAAATCATATAAAATCTTGTTCTTTAAAATATTACACTAAAATACTATTATTTTTAGAAAAATATATAAAATAATAAAATAAAACCAACACATCATAGAAAGCATTATATTTTATATTGCTCATTAAATATAATATCTATCAAACCAACACATCATAGAAAGCATCCTTATAAGAAAAATTACTCACAAAATTTATCAACATATATTATAAAATAATTTTAACATCAAATTAATAATTTTAGCACCGATTGGACAATGTCTCCTAGTATGACTAGAGACGCGATATAATCCTCACTTTCTTGATACTTTTTTGCAGTGTTCGTTTCTATTTTAATGTGTTTACTCTTTGTGCGATTTTTCTTGACTCTCCGTATTTGAGAATTGTGACACACCTTAACTTCTTCATATTCTGGTCAATATCCTTTGTTTCATAGACTTTTAGTATTGTTTTCACCTTGTACACATGAAGTTTAAGACTCCAATAATCATATTTTATGTTAGAACATGTTGCTAAAACTTGTGAATAAAGCATGGTTGATATTTCCCACAGTCACACTACTTTTTAGAAAGGTTGACAGTGAAATGACCAATTGGTCACCCTTCTCTTGGATTTACCGTCTAGTGGATCATGAAAGTATGGTTGCTCCGATCAAAACTATCAACTTTATTACTATTGAATTTACGTATTTCGGATTTCATAAAATTTATCCATTTTTCAGTGTATATCTGACCAAAAGCTAAAATTGATGCGTGTAGTTTTTCCTTTATTTGAAATAGTGTATGTGTCTTGTAATAAGTTGATTGGACCAAAGTAGTGATGAGAAGGTTGTGTGTGACTTTTAATACTCCGTTTATCGACTCCACAAGGTTGGTTGTCATGTGACCCCAACGGCTACCACCATCAAATGCTTTAATCCAACTTTCTCACAGTATGTTGTCTAACCATTTTATAGCCTCTCGGTTTACTATGTTGATCTAACTTCTGTAGTATCTATATGTAGGCTCATTAAATGAGAAACATGTATTGACACAATAAACAATCCGTCAAAAAATTATTAAAAATTACATTAATTAAAAAGTAAGAATGAAATTACTACCCATATCATCAACTTTTTTCTTCAATGCATCATACTCCCTTGCAAATTTTTTTGAAATATGTCGGATGCAGAACACATGATTTGACGAAGGATTTTGCCACCAATTATTTGGATTATTATAAGCAATTTTAATAGATTTGTGTCTATCTGAAATCAAACAAATGTTAGCTTGTGGAGTGACGTATTTTCTCAAATTTCTCAAAAAGAAACTCCAACTCTCTCCTGTCTCACCTTCCACAAGAGCATAAGCAAAAAAAGATCACATTGTACTTCCCATCATGTGAAACTGTTATCAATAGAGTCCCCTTGTACTTGTCGTACTACCAAGTCCCATCCACCTATACAACTGGTTTGCAAAATTTAAAAGCATATATGCACTAAACAAAATGCCAAAATAGTCGATGAAAAATCCTTATCCTAATTATCAAACTATTCTCGTGATAAGCTAGAATTCTTTCCATTTCTATTTTGGTTCTAAGAGAAAACATTCGCATAACCGACAACCATTGTGGGAGTTGATTGTGAGACTCTTTCCAATTGTCATAAATTTGTTCGATCACTTTATTTTTTTTCTATCCAAGTTTTTCTATAACTTACGGTGTAGTTGTGCAAAGCTTGAATCTAAGTAATAATAACCTTCACTTTGATTGAAGGGTCCACATTCATAATTTGCATTATGTTTGTACATATCATGTCTGAATTGAGCTTCTAATGATCTTGTGACAATGTAGAATTTGTGCATATATGAGGTAGATTCAATTTACTAATCACCTATACATCACTTTTTTGTGTTTTGAAACTATGCATCTAAGCAAACAATTTGGACTTAAACAATTAATAACATAACTTTTTGAATCTAATTTTTATATTGCAAATTCAATTATTGTTTTAAATGCTAATGTTTGATTGCATGTACGCATTCATCCTTGTTTGTAAACTTTATTCCAATTGCAAGAGTTCCATCTATTGTTGGGACTTCGTTAAAGAACATGTGATCAAATTTAGTTGATTGTTCTACATTCTCTAAATTTATGTTCTTGAGATGAAATGGTGGATCGAATACAAATAGGATAAGTTTGTATTCTGATTCTATATCTTTGTCAACATCAATGTTATCGTCAGAATCATCAGATTATTCATCGAAATATGTTTCATCCTCTTCACAGTAATCACCTAACTCTTCCTCGTTGGTAGTATATAAGACACTCAACAAAAGATCGCATTAAGGACTTGTTGTGGGAGATTCATGATGGAATTGAAAACTATCCAGATGAGTTTGTTCAATTTGGATAGAGTATAGTTCATAGGTTGATTAATGTTTGTTATTTTAGATGAGTTTGTTCAATTTGGCTAGAGTTATTTTAGATTTTCACATAAAATAGAAAATTCAACCGTGAAAATTGATATTACTGAACTGAAAATAGAGAACGCAAATTCTAAAAACTAATATTATTGAACTTTATGCTGAAAATTTAACTTTGAAAGTAATTATAGTTCAACATCAATTAAAAATACCACATATAACTGAAAAGCATGCAAAAGTATTTGAAGATTTTCTTGATAATAATATAAAAAGAATCAAGTATGCATCTATAATTTATGGTGTTAGTAGGAATGGTAAAAGAGGAATATAATTTCAAGAAAAAGTAATTGAACCTAAGTTTGTTCCCTCTGATGATTTATGTATTATCTGCTATAAGAAGTGCCACACTAAAATATGTTGTCCTATGCTAACCACATGGAAATACAAGAAACCTTTAAGAACTAACAAATTAAGACCCAAATAGATTTGGATACCAAAGTATAAAATGGTTTATGCTGCAGATGTTTTGAGCAACCAAATTGAAACATCAGTCATTATGCCTAGGCAATGGATGCTTGTAATATATTAATGAAAAATTATATGTTCTAACACTTAACAAACATAAGCCAACTGATTATGGTGGAAGAATGATTGGTCAGTACAGTACCTATCAGAACCATAACCATATGAAGAACCAGAAATATCGTAAAAATCTGCAGTATCAAAAGAATCAAAACTTGCAGAGAAATCACACATATCAACAAAATCAAAACTAGCAGAGAAATCACACATCAACAGAACTGGAACTACAAGAAGAATCAGAATTAACATCAGTTCCAAAATTATCAGAGTAACCTGATACATCAGCAGAAACAGAAGTGTCATATTAACAATTAGAATCTGAATCTGAAAACCATAAAAGATGACATAAGAAGGTTTTTAGAGTGAAATTGAAACTGTTGACATATAGATTGTATCTTTCATTAAATTTAATTATTGTTTGATATTATATTTTTTATGATAACAAGAAGCTTGATCTTAAAAATCAAAAATAGATAAGTATTTTGCAGGTTCTCAAAAATTTAGAGGAACAAAGAGATCCACATAATCTGAACACTTTAGTAGAAGTAGCATACAAGTTTGGTTTTCAGAAAAAACCAAAAACAAAACTGATGTTTTGGTTGTATTGATTTCAAGCTTCAATTTTTTATTTATATGATAAACAACTTGACCTTAAAAAGTCAAAGCAAGTTGAGGCTATTGCAGGTTTACCGGATGCAAAGGTAGAAGATTTAGACAAACCAGAAGATGACAAATCTTTAGAGGATTAATCTGATCAAGTTAGAATCAATCAAGAAACGTCAGAAGGAAGATTTTGATGGAAATACAAGACATCTCATCTAACTGGAAGTTCAAGTGATCTTTTGAGGATTTGATCATCATTAAAATATACCACTTTGTTTGACGCACTCTCATCAATTGAGCCTACCACGGTTGATGAAACATTGGAAAATTATGGATGAATTCTTGTAGTGCAAGAAAAGTTAAATGAATTTAAGAGGAATGGTGTGTAGGATCTAGTACCTAGACCAAAGAAGATCATTATTGGAACCAAGTGGGTTTTCAGAAACCAGCTAAATGAAAAAAGGTGAAGTGGTCAGAAACAAGACAACATTTGTCGCACTAGGCTACAATCAGCAAGAAGACATTGATTACAGTGAGACATTTGCTCCAGTGACCAAGTTATAAGATATTCGTATCCTACTTTCTTTTGCTGCAAAAAATAACATTACATTATTTCAAATAGATACTAGATGTGATTTTCTAAATAGTGATATAAATAAAGAAGCACCTTAAACTTAGGAAATCTATGTATGATCTAAAACAAGCACCTTGAGTATGGTATGATAGACTTAGTAACTTCTTGCTGAAAAATAAGTTTGAAAGAGGACAAGTAGATAATACATTTTTTAGAAAATCAATAGGAGATGACAATTCTTATTATTCAAATTCATGTTGATAACGTTATTTTTAGATCTACTTATGGCATTATTTGCGAAGATTTTTCTAAATTAATGTAACTTGAATTTCAAACGAGTATGATAGGAGAACTTAAGTTCTTCTTGGGGAGACAAATTCAACAAAGTCAAAAAGGTATATACATTCATCAAACTAAATGTACAAAAGATCTTCTTAAGAAGTTTAAGATGAGCGATTGCATGCATATGGTTACACCAAATGCACCTTACTTATTCACTTGAAAAAGATGATTCAGACTAAAAAGTTGACAAAAAAAAAACTATAAACGAATGATATGATCTCTACTTTACCTTATTGTTTCCAAACATGACATCATGTTTAGTGTATGTGTATGTGCAAGATTTCAATCTAACCATAGGGATTCATATTTATTTGATGTTAAGAGAATCCTTAGATACCAAAAATGCACTACCAACCTTACCTTGTTCTACAATAGATTTCCTAAGTATAAATTGAGTGGATATTGCGATTCTAAGTGGATATTGTGATATTGATTATGTTGGAGATAAACTTAAGATAAACTATATTAGTTATCGTGACTTTGTTGTCGAGCCGTAATTTTCTTTTATTGACACTCTTTAGATGAACAAGGTTGCTTCCAAAATATACTTTGAACACCTTTTTATAATAACTTAAAAATGTTTTACCTTCAACTCCGTCGAGAATTGAACCATTGTAATAAACAATACAAATTGCTTGTTGAACCTTTTTTAGAAAGTTCATCTTGTGTGTAAATCAAAAAAATGACACCAGACAACTGCTAAATATCTCATTCACAGTACTCATTCAAGCACAAATGAAGAATCTTATGAATAAAATAGAACATGTGTCTATCAAACTATCACTCTGAATAGCTAAATTAGTAACAACTATATGAGTTGTATTCAACATTTATCACGTCTATAAAAAGAACCTCAATTAGAATGAAGATGAACCTTGTGTCTACAAGAAGTTTAGTATGTGCACAATAGTATTGTTGGTCTTGCATGTGGATGATATACAGCTCAATGAAATGATATCCCTACATTACAAAACGTAAAAATGTGGTTATGTCACATGGCGTATACCTATCCAAAAGACAACACCCTACTTCATCATATGAGAGGAATTCATGAGCAAAATTTCCTATGTTTCGACAATAAGATATATCATGTACACCATGATACGTCTAAGACAAGATGTCTTGTACACGTTGAGCATGGCTAGCATACCGTTGAAAATAATGTGCCTGTTGCCTAGAAAATAATGTGCATGTTGCCTAGCATATCGTTGAAAATAATGTAGGTCAGATTTCCAACTCCATATCGATGCCTAGCAAATTCAGAACCAGTATGTGCCCGTTTACGTTCCATGGGGTTTTTGTCAAACTGACACAATGAAACATAGGCATCATATTTGGTAATGTTTTCCCATTCACACAAAATGTCGGGCCGAAGTTTCTAACCCTCAAATGATAGTTGCAATATTTCTCCAATTGTTTGAGTTTCTAACTCAATGTGTTTGTGGCCTTTGACCTGAGACATCAACCTAGTCCTTTCCTTTTTAAGATTGTAGTAAAATACCCTAACTAAATCAGAATAGATGGGGCTATTACAATCGATGAGAGCTTTCAAAAGTTGGGCCTAAAGTAACTCAAAAAACTTAAAAAAGGTTAGAAAGATTCAAGAGTATCATACTTAGTAGTGATCGGCTTTTTGTCTAAATAGTAGGTTATGAACCAGTCAATTTCTTCCGATGAATTAAGCAATTGTGATAGGTCTACCACATTATCATTTCTAGACCTCCTTTTTGAAGGATCTGCTACACCATGCTTTGCTTTGGAACCTCTTTTTCAAGCATCCATGTTGAAAATTAAAGAAGTGAAGGTTTTTGGATTTGGGGGAAAATGTTGACTTTGGGTTTGGGAAATTTGAATTTAAAGTGTCACTTGTTAGTTTGGAGTGATCTTAGATGAAATGTATGATGATATAGTGATTGGGTATCTATTGCGTGTAAGATTTGTTGGTGGAATGACCTTTATCCTTAGGAAGTTGTCCACAACATTATTAACCAGATTAACCAATTCCTTCATAAGTGATGAACTTAATATTAAAACCAACTTGTTTAATATTAATTCCAATTTAACAATAATAGATTCAAAACTTATTCAAAACTGAGATTCAAGAACACATGTATTATCAAGATAAAGAGTATAGTGATAGAGAAGTGTGCACCAGGGATTTTTATACTGGTTCAATTATCAATTCGATAGTCTATATCTAGTCCCGAAATCACTTTCTGATTACAGCCTTTACTAGAAATGATATGAGTATGTTTACAGACTTTCCAGCACTTCAATGCCTATACATCTAACTCAACATCAATCTACACCAACAACCAATCTATCCTTAAGAACTAATCACCAAGCTCTAGCAAGATCAGATTAAGATCTCTTTTAGATGATCACACACACTCTAAAAGATGACCACCAGTTTCACAATACTGGAGTTCTACTCTCTTTCTTTTACAAAGATGGTTCTTTAAAAAAAACTAAAAACACTTTATTCAATCACAATGAATTCTCACACTAAGTATTTGCTAATAATGTTTGTGAGTTACAACAATTTTTCTCAAAGTGTATTTTTCGAAAAACTAATGAAATTCTTTCAATTCTTTCTGTCTATTGTAAAAATTGTGATTGATTCAGTTTATATAGTTTCAAAAAAACTTCAGACAAATCGATTTCCCAGTCGATTTTATTAATGCATATTACCAGATCAATTGATTTCCTAATTGATTTCGCATTTCTTGTTTTTCTTGAAATTCTTGAAATAGATTAATTAATCAATTTGCTAATCGATTTTTTTAATGCATATATCAGAAACTGATACTCAGTTCATATCAGAGTCGATTGAATAATCGATTATAATTGTTTTGTTCCAAATGCGATATCAAACAATCGATTACTCAGTCGTTTCACTTTCATTAACATAATCGATTTGGCAATGGGCTAATTTCTCCCTATAACTCAGACACTTAATCAAATCGATTTGCCAATCGACTTATTTGTCCCTGTAACTCAGATATTTAATTAAAATCAAAGTGTCAATCGATTATGTAATATATTTCTGATAAATGATAAATTAATTCATTCATGCAATCGATTAACTAATTGATTAGTAGAAAGCTTGTAACTTACAAAAAGTATATCAATCGATTGTCCAATCGATTTCTTTTAATCATAGAACACAGGTCTGATAAAAACGTTTAAGTAATCGATTTTCTAATCGATTAACTCACTGAAAACTTTGTTCTATAAATCATAAAATCGATTAACCAATTGATTTACCAATTGATTGATTAACACACTTATTTTATGATTTCAATTTTAATTGGCAAATATTAGATGTGTGAAATCATAATGATGAATCTAACTAATAAACACTATGAACAATAGACAAATTTACACATAATCTTTAAATCTTGTATGATATGATCAATCTTTGCTTGATTGCTTGAGATCCAAGATTTGTCCAAGTGTAGTGTTTGATTCTTTCACATAATCTTCAAGCCTTGTATGATATGATCAATCTTTGCTTGATTGCTTGAGATCCAAGATTTT
This sequence comes from Cicer judaicum, assembly GCA_037974835.1. Classification (NCBI taxonomy): domain Eukaryota; kingdom Viridiplantae; phylum Streptophyta; class Magnoliopsida; order Fabales; family Fabaceae; genus Cicer; species Cicer judaicum. The sequence continues at coordinate 20,627,710 of JBBPBS010000276.1, read as the reverse complement.
TCCAAGTGTAGTGTTTGATTCTTTCCTGAAATGTATCTCAACCCAAACTATTAGATTAATCAGATAATGCATATATATTGTATGTTTGGAAGTTATATCAAAATCGGAGGCATATATCTTACAATCTCCCCCTTTTTGATTAAATGACAAACATACAATTTAACTTTGAGTTTACATTTCAAAATTAAAACTTAACTTTATAATAACTCTTATTTAAAACTCCCCCTGAATTATAGAATTCATAATTCATTTCAATTTCAAATTTCAGATTCAATTTTCAGTATACATGATAAGATAAGCATAAGCACAAGTTAAATTCATTCAAATTTTCCAAGTTAAATTCATTCAAATTCTCCCCCTTTGTCATTAAATTCTAAAAGATAATACAAGAGAGAATAATGATTCAAAAGCTATTATAAGAGATATACTGAAGAAAAAAGAAAGAAAATTTATAAAACAACAAAGAAAACAAAAGGCTAAACAACTAATCTAGGGCTGTTCCTCATTATCACCAATGAGAGAGGTAGAGACTGCTATATTAGCCTTAGCAAGTGTCTCCTCACCATGAGGTTCAGAACTATCAAGGTTGATAGGGGTTGTTTCTTCAGTTGCTTGTGTGTCAATGTCAGCTATGTCTTCAAATGACATCTTGAGACCCAAATGGTCTTGGATGGCATTTACATCTTGAACAATTGAGTTGAGGGTTGCTTGAAGTTGCACAAGGGAGGCTTCCACCTTAGCAATGTGTGCAGCCTGAGACTCCATAAGTTCCAGCAACTTAGCTAAAACCTCATATTGGTTTTCAACTTGCTCAGCTTGTTCAGCATTTGGTTGAGCCCTTTTCCAAATACCATTGATCTTCTTCAATTGCATTTGGTTGACAATTGACTCACCAAAAATCAGAGTTGTCTTTACTGATTCTTCATTGACAACTGATATTTTGAAGTGTCTCAGAATCTTGGTGATCAGCTGAGCATAAGGGAGCATTAGCTTTCCTTGTGTTGTTTCTAACATATTAACCAGCACAATCCACGCCCAACTCATCTTGAGTTCCTTGTAAAGGCCCCAAAGAAGAGTAATGTCAAGCTTCTGAACTATGGCATGGTTCCCTGATCTAGGTACCAACATTCTGGATAGCACATACATCAGCATACTATGTTGGACCTTCATTTGACCAATTGGGAGAGATGTTCTTTCCACAAACCCTTCAACCATCAAGTCTTGAATGGTTTGTATCTATCTACTGATGTTTCCCAAGCATCATCAGTAGAATCAGGATTGGTTCTGCCATCAACAGCTTCTCCATAGAAGGGTAGTCCTGATAGCTTGGAGAACTCCCTAAAAGTCATAGAAATTTTCTTTCCTTTAACTTCAGACTTAAATCCAATGTCTATGAGGGTGAAGTTCGAGTAGAAGGCTCTAATAAGTCTTGGATAGATTTCCAAAGGGCGGGAGAGAAAATCTACCAACCCATGAAATCTGAGATGGTGTTGGAAGGTGAATCCATTTGCGTTAAAGTAGACAAAATCCAGAGTTCTCGCCTCATGGATTTTCCTCTTTAGGAATGCAGGGGGAAGAACAATGTCCTCAATAGGTTTGCCTTTGGGAGTTTGAGGCTTCTTTGGCTGAGGGGAAGAGGTGGTTTTCTTCTTCTTTTGGGTTGGCCCCTTCATGGCATCATCCATTAGCTTTTCTATTTGAGGAACCTTCCTCTTTTTGATTTTTCCTTGGTCAGTGGCAATGGCTTTCCCTTTTATCCTTTTCCAAAATCTTATGAGTGGGTATAGGAACTCTTTCTGCATGAGGGGAAGTAGGTTGAGGAGAAGGAGTTCTACCACTAGAGGTTGAGGAAGAGATGGTTTTCTCACTAGTTTGTTTAACTCTTTCCATTAGAGAGATTTGGGAAGCTTGAGAGGTTTGAGAAGTATAAAAGCAGAGAGAAATCGAGTTTGGGTAGAGTTTTATAGTGAAAATGTGTTGAGAAATCGATTTAGGGATTTAAATGGTACTGTTCAGAGTTGATTTCTAAATCGATTTTATTACACATTTACACACAAAACTTCGATTGCCAAATCGATTTTGTTACCGTTATTGGAGGGAAATGAAAGGTTTTAGTTACAGTTGCCTCCAACGGCTACTATTTTTGCAACAGTCATATTGCAAATCGATTCCCAAATCGATTTTCTTAAGTAAATGTTCAAAATGGATAAATCGATGTCCAAATTGATTTCCATATCAGTTCAGGAAAACTTCTCATAACACCATTGATTTCCAAATCGATTTCTTTAACGATATTGGCCAGTGTAGGTATTCCAAATCGACTTATTTGGCTTGTAGTTTTTATAATTTGACAAAATCGATTACCAAATCGATGCTCGTGTTTGAGTTTGGAAAATTTCTCAAATCATTGGATTTCTAGGAGAAATAATCAATTATGAAATCGATTTTTTAAAATGATTTTCAATATCCTCAATCGATTCACCAATCAATTGGATTGATGTATATTTTGTCACATCGATTTTGGTTCAGCATTTATTGCTACCACAGATCACTAAATCGATTATGAAATCGATTGTCGTGTTTTATATTTTGACAATTGAGAAACTTTGTAGCATAAATCGCTTGTGAATTCGATTTTGTAATACTGATTTGAAATTTTGACACAGGATAATCGATGTGCAAATCAACTTATCTATTGCAAGTTAGTAAATTTAGAGAAAACATCAATGTCTCAATCGATTTTCTACAGAGATCATATTTCATTTTGATCCATTATACCAAGTTTCATTCTAATATAGAAGAAACTTTCTTTGGGTAGGGCTTTGGTAAAGATATCAGCTAATTGATCAGATGTATTAATATATTCAAGCATGATATTACCATTTTGATATTGATCCCTAATGAAATGATGTCTAATCTCTATATGCTTTGTTCTTGAGTGCATAACAGGATTCTTTGTGATATTTATGCCACTAGTGTTGTCACACATTATTGGCACAGTTCCAAGATCAACACCAAAGTTACATATTTATGACACTAGTCTTGTCACACATTCTTGGCACTAGTGTTGTTCATCCATAATATTTGTGCACAACAACTCCCAACAGCTACATATTCAGCCTTAGTTGTTGAAAGTGCAACACTATTTTGCTTCTTGTTATGCCAAGATACAAGTGAATTCCCTAATAGATGGCAAGTACCAGTACTTTTTCTGTCTAATTTGCAACCAGCAAAATCAGAATCAGAATAGCCAACAAGAGTGCAAGTTGATCCCTTAGGATACCATAAACCTAGATTTTTGGTTCCTATTAGATATCTGAAAATTCTTTTGACTGCACTTAGATGGGATTCCTTAGGATTAGCTTGATATCTTGCACACATGCAGACACTAAACATAATGTTAGGTCTACTAGCTGTAAGATATAATAAAGATCCTATCATGCCTCTAAACATGGTCATATCCACAGATGTTCCCTTTTCATCTTTATCCAAATGACAAACTTGACTCATGGATGTATCAATAGATTTAAATTTATCAAAGCCAAACTTCTTTAAGAGATCATTACAATATTTGATTTGACTTAGGAAAACACCATTCATGCTTTGATTGATTTGAAATTCGAAGAAGAAGGTTAATTCTTCCATCATGGACATTTCAAATCTTCCTTTCATCATATTTTCAAATTATTTGCAAAGCTTACTGTTTGTGGATCCAAAAATTATGTCATCAACATAAATTTGGACAAGCAGAATGTCTTTTCTCTTTTTCTTTATAAAGAGTGTTTTATCAACATTTCCTCTTAAAAAATTTTGTTGTATGAGGAAATTACTGAGTTTTTCATACCAAACTCTTGGAGCTTGTTTCAATCCATAGAGAGCTTTTGTTAGTTTATAAACATGGTTTGGAAAAGCAGGATCCTCAAACCCTGGAGTTTGACTAACATAAACCTTCTCTTAGATATCTCCATTCAGAAAAGTACTCTTTACATCCATTTGATACAATTTAAAATCCATGATACAAGCATAAGCAAGCAAAATCCTAATTACTTCTAATCTGGCTACAAGAGCATAAGTCTCATCATAATCAATACCTTCCTCCTGGTTGTAGCATTTAGCAACTAGTCTAGCCTTATTTCTTGTTATTACTCCATTCTCATCCATCTTATTCCTAAACACCCATCTAGTTCCACTAATATGTTTGTTTTCTGGTTTAGGAACTAAGATCCATACTTTGTTTCTCTCAAATTGATTAAGCTCTTCTTGCATGGCAATTATCCAATCATTGTCCAAGAGAGCTTCTTTTATATTCTTAGGTTCTACTTGAGAAACAAAAGTTGTGATTACAGAAGTGTCTAAGGGATTTTCTAGTAGCAATCCCTTTAGAAATTTCTCCTATGATGTTGTCAATAGCATGGTTTTTGTTGAATTTTCATTCCTTAAGTAAGTCATCTTCCCTTATAGGTTCTATATAATCAATGTCAGTTGGAGGTAATGTTTCATTTGGTTCTTTTGGATCTGATTCTACAATTTCATCAAGAGAATCACCAATTGTAAGAGGGGTGCTATTCAAGTTTTTGGTGAACATTTCATCAAATTTTAGATGAACAGATTCCTCTATAGTTTTAGTTCCTTTATTGTAGATCCTATAGGCCTTACTAGATTGTAAATATCCTGGAAAAATTCCCTCATCTGCCTTAGAGTCAAATTTCCCTATATGCTCTTTTCCATTATTCAGTACAAATCACTTGCATCCAAAGACTCTAAAATAGGCAATGTTTGGTTTTCTACCTTTGTATATTTCATAGGGTGTTTTTCTAAGGATAGGCCTAATTAGAACTCTATTTATCACATGAGTAGTGTGTTTATTGCATCAACCCAAAAGTATTTTGGAAGCTTAGACTCATTAAGCATTGTTCTAGCGAGTTCTTCTAGAGCTCTATTCTTCCTTTCTACAACTCCATTCTGTTGTGGAGTTCTTGGGGATGAGTAATTGTGGTGAATTCCTTTTTTATCACAATAATTGTCAAAAGATTCATTTTGAAATTCTCCACCATGATCACTCTTAATGGAAACTATTTTCTGATTCTTCTCATTTTGAACTTGATTTGCAAATTTTTTGAAAATTGAGAAGGCATCACTTTTGTGAGACAGAAAATAAGTCCATGTATATCTAGAGAAGTCATCAACTAAAACATAGCCATAAAGATTTCCTCCAAAACTTTTTACTTGAGAGGGACCAAATAGATCATGTGAATCAATTGTAGAACTCTATTAGTTTGTACTAAGTCTATTGGTGGGAAAGAGTACTTGACCAATTTACTTTTCTCACAAGAGTCACATAATTTGTCCTTAGTAAATTTTCTGTTAGGAAGACCTAGTACTAGTTGTTTGCTAACAAGTTCGTTGTTAAGATGGTTTATATGTATGTGAGCTATTCTCTTGTGCCACAACCAATCTTCATCAGATTTAGATAACAAACAGCAAACATTATTTGCAGAAAAAGAGTCAAGATCAATCATGCATATATTATTTACCCTTTCACCTACCAATTTTATGATATCATCTTCCTTGTGCTCAAGTGTACAGGTGTGTGATGTAAAATATACCTGGTAGCCTTTATCGCAAAGTTGACTAATGCTAATCAGGTTGTGTTTCAAACCTTTTACATAGAGAACATACTTGATTATCGTTGTTGATCCACTCCCTATGTCTCTAGCACCAAGTATTTTGCCTTTGTTGTTGTCACCATACTTTACATATCCTCATTCTTTCAAATTTAGAGATAAGAATTTTTATTTGTCTTCGGTCATATGCTTGGAACATCCACTGTCTAGGTACCATGAATGAGTTTTTGATGTCAAGCAGGCCTGCAAAACAGAATTCAGACTTTGGTTTTAGGTACCCAATTTAGATTGGGTCCTTGAGGGTTAGTCTCAATCACAGGTTTCTTTACACTCCAAACTTGTTTCCATCCCTTGTCAGCAAGCTTTTTCAGTTTACAATCAAAAGATATATGTCCCTTTTTGCAACAAAAATGGCATGAAAAAGTAGAGGATGTTCTTTGAGTTGGTGTAATGAAAACATCATGAATTGCCTTTGATCCAACAAATTTATGATTCTTTTGAGCATTCCTATTTGGTCTATAGCTAATTCCATATTTTTCATTTGCATTCTTTTGGTTGCCAAGAAAAACATTCAGGTTGTTTCTATGACTAATAAATTTTTCTAAATCAAATTGTAGTGATTCAACCTTTTTTTCAAGTTCAATAAAACTAGTGAGTCTATCATGTGCTTTCTTTTTCAAAAGTGCATTCATGTCTTCAAGCAACTTATGATCTTTTTGATTTCTTCATACATCATGCACTGTTTTTCTAACATTTTCTTAGTGTAAATCAATTGTTCGACTACCTTAATATGTTCATCATGCAATTTATTGAAAGCATCATGCAATTTTTCATAAGAGGGATTAGAGGTAGTACTTACATCGCTATTTGAATCTGAGTTAGTGTTGGCCATTAGACACAAGTTTGCTTCTTCTTCTCCTAAAGTTTCAGAAGATTCTTCATCATTGTCATTCCAAGCTATGTAAGCTCTTTTAGTTTTTGAAGATAGTTGATCCTTACCTTTAGCTTTCACAAATTTGTTTATATTTTGTAGTAAAAAACATTCAGATTTAATGTGGCCTGATTTTCCACATTCATAGCAGGTTATCACCTTGCTATCATTTGTCTCATTCTTGCTGAAGCTTTTTGTCCTTGAATTGGATGGTTTGCTTGGTTGTTTTCCTTTCTTCTTCAGAAATTTCTTAAACTTTCTGACCAGCATTCCGATTTCAGGTTCTTCATCAGTTTCACTCTCGGAATCATCAGTACAAGTTTTTGGTTCAGATTTTACTTTATGAGCTTGAGCTTTCAGAGATAGTCCCTTCCTTATCCGATCAATTTGCTCTAACTCATTCAACTGGTGCAGCTTCATTTCATGTTCTTTGAGCTTGCCAAAGAGGGTGGCAATGGTCATGCTTCCAAGATCCTTTGATTTAGCTATTGCATTGACTTTAGGTTTCCATTCTCTTGTCAAGCATCTCATTACTTTGTTTATTTATTGCTCATTGTCAATTACTTTCCCTAGAGCATTCAGATTGTTAATGACATGTGTGAACCGTGTCTGCAAGTCATTGATTGACTCATCCTTCTTCATATTGAAGAGTTCATATTCATGCATCAGAGTGTTAGTTATGACCCTCTTGACATCAGTTGTGCCTTCATGAGTTTCTTGGAGTGTATCCCAAATTTCTTTGGCGGTTTTGCAATTTGATACCCTGAAAAACTCATCAGCACTCAAAGTAGAAGTTATTATATTTTTGGCTTTTGCATTATAGCCAACTCTTTTCGTATCATCATCAGACCAATCAGATCTTTGTTTCATGATTAATGATCCATCAGTACCAGCAAGACTAGGCATATAAGGACCATTTTCTACTGCATATAATATGTCAAGACCACTTGCCTCTAGAAAGATAAGCATTCTTTCTTTCCAGTACATATAAGCAGACCCACTAAAGGCACGGGGTCTAGTTAAAGAGGCACCTTCGCCTAAGAATTCAGTAGATGTCATTTTCTTTTTGAGAAATAGTCTAAAAGATTAAGCTCTTGATACCAATTGTTGGTGGAATGGCCTCTATCCTTAGGAAGTTGTACACAATATTATTAACCAGATTAACTAATTTCTTCCTAAGTGATAACTTAATATTAAAACCATGTTTAATATTAATTCCAATTCAAAACTTATTCAAAACTGAGATTCAAGAACACATGTATTATCAAGATAAAGAGTATGGAGATAGAGAAGTGTGCACCAGGGATTTTTATACAAGTTCAACTATCTATTCGATAGTCTACATCCAGTCCCGAAATCACTTTCTGATTCCAGCTTTTACTAGAAATGATTTGAGTATATTTACAGACTTTCCAACACTTTAATACATCTAACTCAACATTAATCTACAACAACAACCAATCTATCCTTAAGAACTAATCATCAAGCTCTAGCAAGATCAAATTGAGATCTCTTTTAGATGATCACACACACTCTAAAAGGTGACCACCAGTTTCACAATATTGGATTTCCACACTCTTTCATTTACAAAGATGGTTCTTCAAAAAAAACTAAAAACACTTTATTCAATCACAATGAATTCTCACACTAAGTATTTGCTAATAATGTTTATGAGTTACAACAATTTTTCTCAAAGTATATTTTTCGAAAAGCTAATGAAATTCTTTCAATTCTTTCTGTCTGTTGTAAAAATTGTGATTGATTTAGTTTATATAGTTTCAAAAAAACTTCAGACAAATCGATTTCCCAGTCGATTTTATTAATGCATATTACCAGATCAATTGATTTCCTAATCTATTTCGCATTTCTTGTTTTTCTTGAAATTCTTGAAATAGATGAATTAATCAATTTGCTAATCGATTTTTTTAATGCATATATCAGAAACTGATACTCAGTTCATATCAGAGTCAATTGAATAATCAATTATAATTGTTTTGTTCCAAATGCGAGATCAAACAATCGATTACTCAGTCGTTTCACTTTCATTAACATAATCGATTTGGCAATGGGCTAATTTCTCCCTGTAACTCAGACACTTAATCAAATCGATTTGCCAATCGACTAATTTGTCCCTATAACTCATATATTTAATTAAAATCAATGTGCCAATCGATTATGCAATATGTTTCTCATAAATGATGAACTAATTCATTCATGCAATCGATTAACTAATTGATTAGTAGAAAGCTTGTAACTTACGAAAAGTATCTCAATCGATTGTCCAATCGATTTCTTTTAATCATAGAACACAGGTCTGATAAAAACGTTTAAGTAATCGATTTGCTAATCGATTAACTCACTGAAAACTTTGTTCTATGAATCATAAAATCGATTAACCAATTGATTTACCAATTGATTGATTAACACACTTATTTTATGATTTCAGTTTTAATTGGCAAATATTAAATGTGTGAAATCATAATGATGAATATAACTAATAAACACTATGAACAATAGACAAATTTACACATAATCTTCAAGCCTTGTATGATATGATCAATCTTTGCTTGATTGCTTGAGATCCAAGATTTGTCCAAGTGTAGTGTTTGATTCTTTCACATAATCTTTGAGCCTTGTATGATATGATCAATCTTTGTTTGATTGCTTGAGATCCAAGATTTATCCAAGTGTAGTGTTTGATTCTTTCCTAAAATGTATCTCAACCCAAACTATTAGATTAATCAGATAATGCATATACATTGTATGTTTGGAAGTTATATCAAAATCATAGTCAAGGAGGCATATATCTTACAAGATTGAATGAGATTTTTGGAGAAATGGAAGTGGATGACAAACTGTATTCGGCTACTGAATGTTAAGAAAATGATCTAAAATATGAGGAAAAAAAAAGCTTATATATAGGGAAAATCGTGAATCTGTATTCGACTACACACTAGTTGTATTCGAATACAGGATTTTTAGGGAACGTGTATTCGAATACAAACAATGTGTATTCAGATACGATATCAAAAAATTTTTGTTTTAAGCTTAAGTTTCAATAAAAGACAACATTGAGAGCACCTATTCATATTTAAAAAACACATACATGACAAAATAAATTTATCAAATGGGGATTTTAGATTTTGAAGAGAAGTGACTTACAAAGTATAAATACCTTGCATTAGAGATCATTTTCATTTAAAATATCAAGTTCGTTGCGTATCTTATAGAATGAGTCTTTAGGCAATGGTTTTGTGAAGATATCTTCTAGTTGATTATGTGTATCCACAAATGTTACTTCAATTTACCTTGAGCACATGATCTCACAGAAAGTGATGTCGTATATCAATGTGTTTAGTTCGATAGTCCATGATTGGGTTCGTTGAAATATTGATAACACTGGTATTGTCACATCTTAGTGGGATGCATACGAGATGAAGTCCATAGTCATATAACTACTACTTTAGACATAGAATATGTGCACGACAACTATTTGTTGTTATGTCTTCAGCTTCAGCAGTGCTTAGGGCCACACAAGCTTGTTTTTTTAGGACCATGACACCAATGCATTACCTAAGATATGACAAGTGTTGTTTGTGCTTTTTAGATCCATTTTACATCATGCATAGTCAGAATCAGAATAACCAACTAGATTGCATATACTTTCTTTTGGATACCATAACTCAACATCGGTTGTTCCTTTCAAATATTTCATTATTCACTTCATTGCTACAAAATATGATTCTTTAGGATCTACCTAGAATCTTTCACATAAACATACATTAAACATAATATTTAATCGGCTAACCATTAGATATAAAAGAGACTCCATCATACCTTGATATTTTGATATGTTATTGAATTGTCGGATTCATCTTTATCTACATAAGTTTCGGAGCACATAGGAGTTGCACTTTCTTTGCTATTTCCATCTCAAATCTCCTTAACAGTTCCTTGCAGTACTTTGCTTAATTTATGAAGATGCCATTTTTTATTTGCTTGATGTGGAGTCCAAGAAAATAATTTAATTTTCCTATCATAGACATTTCAAATTCTTCACATATTTTATTATTGATTGATCCAAATATGATATCATCAACGTAGATTTGAACAAGTAAAGTGTGATCATTAGTTCTTTTAATGAATAATGTCTTATCAAATTTACCCTTTTCAAATCCTTGCTCACATAGGAAGTTACTTACCCTATCATACCAAGCTCTTGGAGCTTGTTTTAAACCATAAAAGGGCTTTATTTAATTTGGAAACATGTGAAGGACTCTTGAAGTCTTCAAAGTCGGTGGTTGTTTGACATATACTTCTTCATTAATGTAGCCATTGAGAAAATCACTTTTGACATCCATCTGAAATAATTCAAAATTCATAGAGCAAGCATAAGCAAGTAATAATCGGATTGCTTCTAACCTTGCCTTGTTTTGAACAACTACACCGTTTCCATCTAGTTTATTTTTAAACACACATTTGGTACCAAAAATGTGTTTATTGTCAAGATTAGGAACAAGTTCCCACACTTTGTTTCTTTCAAATTAATTTAGTTCTTCTTGCATGGCAAGCATCCATTGATCATCCTTAAGTGCTTCGCCAATCTTGGAAGGTTCTATTTGAGAGATAAATTCCATATTCAAACAAGCATCTAGGAGTTTGAGTCTTGTAGCAACTTCTTTGTTGATATCACCTATAATGTTGTCAATAGGGTGATCTTTATGGGTTCTCCATTCCTTAGGGAAATCATTATGTTGATCTTGCTGCTCAATCTTGACTTCATTTTCTTGAATTGGTTGATCATCTTGATTGTCTTTACTTATATCATCACTTATAAAATCATCATCATCACAAGAGACAATTTTATCCTCTTTCAAATGGTTAGATTAATCAAATGATACATGCATAGATTCTTCAACTAGCAAAGTTCTCTTATTAAAAATTCTAAAAGTTTTACTAGATAATGAGTAACTAATAAAGATACCTTCATCAGTTTTCTCATCGAATTTTCCAAGATTTTTCTCACCATTATTCAGCACAAAACATTTGCATCCAAATATATTAAAGTGAGAGATATTGGTTTTCTACCTTTGTAGAGTTCATATGGAGTCTTCTTTAGGATTAGTCGAATTATTATTCGGTTGCATACATAATAAGTTGTACTTACAGCATATGCCCAAAAGTATTTTGGTAAACTTGAGTTACTTTGCATGGTCCTTGCAAGTTCTACCAATGATATATTCTTTCTCTCAACAACTTCATTTTGTTGAGGTGGTCTTGGTGCATAAAAGTTATAGAAGATTCTATTTTCTTCACAATATTCTACAAAAGAAGCATTTTAAAATTCTCATCAATGATCACTTCTTATTGATACAATTTTGGTTGCTTGTTCATTTTGAACTAGTTTGACATAATTTTTAGATGCTTTAAAAGCTTCATTTTTATTTGCCAAAAATAAGGTCCAAGTGAACCTCGAGTAATCATCAACAATTACTAGTCCATATGAATTTCAACCAAGACTTTTAGTTCTTGATGGACCAAACAAGTTCATGCGTATCAATTGAAGTGGCTTTGAAGGAAACCTTAGTTTATTTACCCTTTTGACAAGCATCAAATAACTTGTCCTTAATGAATTTTATCTTTAGTAAGCCTACAACAAGTTCATACTTGACTTACTTGTTTAAATGATCCATATGGATATGTGCAAATCTTTTATGCTATAGCCATGCATCATTGTTATCACTTACCATAATATATTTCATTTTCAAGGATAAATCATCAAGATTAATTATAAAAATATTTTTAAAATGCTTACCAACATACTAGATTTCATTTATACCACATTTTGGATAATGCATTCCTCTTTGTTGAAAGCTATTTTGTAACCTTTGTCACAAAGATTGCTAATACTTATAAGATTGTGCTTTAATCCTTCAACATATAGAACTTTTTCAATGCCCAAATTTTTTCCCTTATTGTTATCTCCATAGATCACATAACCATTTGATTCAACATATAGAACTTTTTCATTGTATGCATATCTAAAAAATAATATCATGATTTTTTAGCTACCCAAAATGCTTTGGGTCCTTGAGGATTAGTACCTTTCTTGACCCACACATAATGCCCATTTGGAACACCAAAGTTCCAAAAATGACAAGTATTAGGTGTGTGACCATTTAGACAACAATAAGAACATGTAAGAGTAGATTTACTTCTATATGTAGGTATATGAGATTTTTTTGAATAAAATTCTTCTTATAGTAATGATGATCTTTTTGAAAAATTATAACTTTCTCTTTATTGGATTGGTCACTTGTCTTAACAAATATGATTTTATTTATACTTAGTTTATCCAATTTTGACTAACCAAGACCACTGTTGTCGTAGGAGTATCTTTGCATATTAAGAATATTTTTCAATCCAACTTATCTATTTTCATATCTTTCGAAATTCGAAGATGAACTAACTTCATTTTCCTCTTATGCTATATAGGTCTTTTTTAATTGTTTTTTCTTGAGAGCATTTTTCTTAACAATATTTAGACACTTTGTTGTTATGTGTTCTTCCTTGCCACACTAAAAACAAGTGAAGTTCTAACTTGTAGTGGAAGCATCAATCTTCTTGAATGTTTTCCTTTTAAAAGTTTTATCGTTTTAAAGGAACTTACCAAATTTCTTTACTATGAAGGTGATGTTTTCATCTACATCTGAAATCTTATCATTGATTTTCTCTTAGGACTCTTCTTTTAAGGCAATGTTATTTGGCTTATTTTCTTGACTATCGTTCTTTTCTAGCCTTCCAAGGTCAATTTCATGTTCTTGAAGTTTTTCGAAAAGTGCAGAAAGAGACATCTTTGAGAGGCTTTTCTTTTCAGAAATTGTCGTTATTTTATGATGTTGCCAAACCCTAGTTAATGATCTTAGAACTTTGAGGTTCAATTCATCATTAGTGGATTATTTTTTTATTTAGGAGTAGTGTATGGAAAAATGTAAATGGCAGAAAAATAAAGAAAATAACAGTTTATCCTAGTTCCCCTTATAACCAAAGGTACATCAAGTCCTCTTGCACACCACAAGAGATTTTCCACTATTTGTTAGAAATAAGTATAAGTCTAATTCTAAGACTTCTGCTACAAACTTCTCACAATCACCCTAAAATAGGACATCACTATCTTAGTTTACAACACTTGAAGAAAAAACACTAATTTCCTCAATTTACATAATAACTTGAACGGTTGACAAGAATGACTTTGACTAAGATCAACAGTGTATAACACTTGAGTACAATGATATGACAATGTAAAATATGTACTTGAAATATGAAACTAAGACTTTGAATAACTAAAAATATTTCAGAAAGTTCGTTCAAAGTTGTTCAAGATTGATGTTAAGATTCTTGAAAAGATTGATTCGTTAAATCTAAATCTATGAAGTATTTATACTGCTTAGATATCACTTCAGGAGTGTAGTCGTATACACCTATTGTAACATTCAATTTTTATAACTTGTGTTTGAATACACATTCTTGTAGTCAAATACGACTAACTTTTGTCAGTGACTTGGTTTTGTATTTGGCTACAAGATGTTGTAGTCGAATACAAAAGTCAAGTTTTAGCTACTGACTTAGCATTTGTATTTGACTACACCATGTCGTAGTCGAATACAAAAGTTCAATTTTAGCTACTGGCATAAGATTTGTATTCGGCTAGACTATCTCGTAGTCGAATACAAATTTGAAGATTCTGAAATTGACTTAGTGTTTGTATTCGGCTACAACATGTTATAGTCGAATACAACTTTGATTTTTGTCAAAAACTTAAACTTCAAACATTGTTCATCCATTTTGACACTTTGAAAATTATTTTGATGCATGTGATAAAATAGAAAATTCTCATGCATTTGAAATATAATAATATTATATTGCATGAAGCGCCTTACATTATAAGACTTCTAGCAATTTGACCATAGTTGACTTTGATTGTTGATGTCTTTTTGAACTTGCAACTTGATCACTTTCCTTGGTCTTTGTCTTCATCAAAAACATAAGTATTTTACATTATGGTTTGCATTCTAAATCTGAAGAGTTGCATTCTAAAATAGGCAACCATTATTTATGTTTATGTATTCTAAATTAGAAAAACTAGCAATTTAGGAAACAAAATCAGCAAAGAGGCAGCCATCAGTCTAAATATGTTGTATATCTTGTTCAATAAATCAACCAATTTAGGACACATATATCAGCAAAATCATCAACAAACATCTAAATCAGCACAAAAATCAATAACAAAAATCAGCACAAATACCTTGTATGCAACAAAAATCAGCAAATCAGCACAAACATCTTGTTTTAACACCTTGTTCAGCAAATCCGTAAAATCTGAACCTTTTGAGTTTTGACAATGAACGATGAGGCGAGGTTGTCGAGGCAGCAACAACGCAATAGGAGAGAAAGGAAGAGAGAGCAACAACAGCGCGGCGCAACAGGATAGAGAGAAAGAGATAGCAGTGGCACAGGAGAGAGAGGAAGAGAGATTATACTAATTTAGGGTTTTAGGTAATGCTGTAAATTTAAAAAGGGTATTTTGGTCATTTTACCTATAAATCTTTTTTGGGTTGCCGCAGTCCCCCTATCTCAAGCAAGATCCGCCCTTGATTCCATCTATGTATCGAAAAAACATTATGTGCACATAAAAAAAATGAGCAATATTGATCTATTTTTGTTTATTTTTCATTTTTGAATAAAGTAAAGGATAAAGCAACAACAAAAATAAAAAAGTAAAACCCTCAAGAAAAATGATTCCTACACTTACAACAATCACAGCAAAAAGGCATAAATCCAAAAATCAAGTCAAATAAATTGAGTTGATCATGTGATAAGCCATGTTGGGCAAAATAGCATGCAACATATTTAGCTTCTGATAACACTTGTTAATTAACTCATAATATTGTATCAACATTTGTTATAATCATAATCATAATCCAAACTCTAAGTAAAGTTAGTGCAATAGAATCAGTAATAAAGTAAAATAATAAATAAATAAATAAATAATCATTTGTCCTTAATGTATTTTGGGACACGACGGATAACTCAAAAGGCAACCCGAATCCGGTCATTTTTTTACCTTGTCTTTTTTTTGTCCTTGTTTTATTTTGAACCAAGTCAAACCCAACTCGTTGCTTATGGGTCATGTTGGGTTCGCGGGACTAATCGGGTTTTGTACACCCCTAATTTTAATGGTCAAATTATAAGGGTTTGAAGTTGATCTTACGGCGGAAAAGAGATTTGGCTCCCGGTTAAGTCATGTCTTTGTTTTTTTTTTTCAACAGCTAGAGAAAATACACAAAATCGCCACCAATTATTTCACTCATTAGGCAATGGCATAGCATAAACCGCATGTAAGGTTTGTTCTTTGTGATTCAACGTCTGCAAAAATCGTTGCGCTCCAAAAATCGTTCCTTCAACAAACAGTTTCCTAGAACTCTGACCCTCACAGAAAATAGGATTCACCAAATCGCATAACTAAAACCTTTGGACTACACATTATTCTCTATTGACAAATGATCCAAATTGTAATTTATAAAACATCAATATTTTTCCAAAAGATTGGATTACACTTAATAATAAATAGTAACATGTAAGGATGAATTACACTCAATAAATAATAAAAAGTAACATGTAAGGAAAATATGAAGTTGTTCCCTTTCTGTTTTTGTAAATATAATGATTCATGAATTGATTGGGATTGACTTAGAACTGTTTGTTTATGATTTTGGGAACCTAAAACCAACAAACTGATTAGCGCACACCAATGTCTACTATTGTCCTCAACCAAAAAGTGATTTTATTTATCATAAACTACTTCAAATGCATAATAAGAAGAGTAAACATATTAAGACATGTAAACAATATTAAGAAAGATCGGGTGCAACCAAATTAAAAGTAAACTCTTGTCATTGCAATAAATGACCATAATAAGAGATGTAAATAATATTAAATATTTCTTTGACGTGGAATTTAATTCAAAAAAAAAATCTTACCATGATAAAAGTTAGGCACAGAACTGTAATTACCTCCACAAATCATCTCCAATGACTATTAGTTTTATGCCTTCCATTCTTTTTGTATGAACAGGGTCTACAATCTATGAAAAATACAAGAGATCAATTATGCTTATCCAATAATTAAGAGTCGTGACGAAATATTTAAGTTGACCGTAATATGAAAAATTCATCGATCATCATGTTTTTGGAATATATACTAGTTCAGTTAAAATGAGGGTCACCAAATGCCAATACATTTGAAAGGTTCGGAAAGTAACTTTCAACATTTAAAAAGATACCTCATAATCTAATCATAGCTATGTGTGTAGAAAATAGGTATCATAGAAATGCAGAAAAAAGGAAGAGAGACTCTATTTAGCAATGTTTCCATTAGTACAATGCACTAAATTCCAAAATTAAATAAAGTACTTAGATATCAACAATGTAAGATAATGAAACTCTATTCCATGCCTTATGAATGTTATTCGTGAAAAATAATCCAATGCTACTCTTCAGTATACCAAAGCCATGATAAAATGGTAAGCTTAAACCAACAAGCTTATACTATAAAAATGTAGAAAATGCAACCACAAGATGTGGAAGGAATGACAAACCCTCTGTTACAAGAAAATGCAAAAATGCAGCTAACACCAGAACCAAATCATTGCTCCTATGCTTAACCAATAGCATTCGATGATATAAACTTCATCCAGCAGATCAAAACAAACTAAAATGAGACAACCAATGTCATTCATACAACCAAGCTTGAAAGGAACCAATATAACATTAACCCCCTAGATCTCAGAACTTAGGAGTTAGGCCTCGACACTAGTCAATAAATAAAACAAGCTGCCACTACACACATATAATGCAGATAAAAAAAATCTATAATTCTTTCACTCCAAAAAACCAGTACTGCTAAATTCCAAATCCAATTCAAATCATATATAGAAATTACATTTCAATAGCCATTAATGAACCACCATATAAAGGCATGTGCAAGAAAGAAATGAAGAAATTCCCACAATATTTATCATTTCTCTCCAACTATCTACACCCAAAAACATCAGGAAAAGGCATCATTCCTTTCTCCATAAAAAAACTTCTTAAACAGATATACATAAATCATTCCAAAAACTTTCAATTTCTAAGACATCACAAATTAACCAAATGAAAAGGGCCCAAAAGAGAAGATTAAGGAACAGAAGGAAGATTCTATGCAACTGAAAATACTAGGTAACTATGAAATCTTAACAATTCATTTTATGTTACATTGCGTACGATCAATTTGGCCAGTACACAGGTGAGGGTCAGAACAACTCAAGATCCATCATAACTTTGGGTTGCAGTTGCATTTGGGTTAATAAGGGTCAAACAAACTGTCCAAATTTCACAATATGAAAATACCTCATTCATCCATTGTATTTAGGGTCATCAACATTACTTTGTTTATCTATTTGAGAATCTTGTGAATAATAATAATTCAAAGGTAGAAATTGGGCAGAGTAATAGTGTCAATCAAATAGAACAAGAAAGAAAGTGATATAGAAAAATCTCATTCAATGGGGAACATACATTATGCTTGTTCAACAAATCCATCACCTGAATTTTCTTTCAAGAGACTGACAACAGGGCTGGCCATCCAAATCAAAGATCCAAAAACAAGATTTCGGGAAAAACCACGTATATTATACCCTTACAAAACATTACAGATTTTGGTGGCTAGTACACTAACTTGCACAATAAACCTTGTCCCATTATTACAACCATTGTAGCCACACCAAACAGGATTCAACAAATCCCATATCTAGAACCATAGGGCTGCACATTATTCTCCATTGACAAATGATCCAAATTTTCCAACATACCACAATACCTCATCAGAGCTACTCCCTTTTTGACCTTAAATATAAACAAAAGTTGATCAAAAAAGTTCAATGTATTTGGTCCAAATTTTAGACCAAATATATCAAACAAACTTTTGCTATTTAGCCATGTCACCATTAACAATTGACTTTCCATGGATGGCAATGCGTGTTTGCATGCTTACATGCTAAGTCCCATAAACTAATACTATGCACTAAATTCCAAAATGTAAGAAAATGCTTAAGTATCAACAATTTAAGACAATGAAAATTCATTCCATGCCTTCTGAATGTTATTCATGAAAAAAAAATCCAATGCTACTCTTCCATATTCGAAAGCCAAGATGAAATGGAAAGCTTAAACCAACAAGCTAGAAACCTTTTTTTTTAAGAGGCAAAAGAATTTATTTATAATCATAAGTGAACCACAAGATGTGGAATGAGTGACAAACAGTTTGTTACAAGAAACTGCAAAAATGTAGCTAACAGCAGAACCAGATGATTGCTCCTATGCTTAACCAATAGCATTCATTGATATAAATGTCATCCAGAAGATCAAAATAAACTGAAATTAGACTTAAATATACAAGCATCATGAGACAACCAATGTCATTCACACCTGCAAGCTTAAAAAGGAACCAGTAAGCCATTAACCACCAATATCTCACCACTTAGGCCTCAACACTAGTAAATAAATACAAGCTGCCACTACACATATATAATGGTTTCAGTTTATGCAGATAATAAAAAAAATCTATAATTCTTTCCATGCCAAAAGACCAGTACTTTCTAAATCCAATTCACATCATATCCAGAAATCACATTGCAATAGCCAATAAAGTACAAGAAATAAATGCAGAAACCCACACAATATTTATTACTTTTCTTTCTCCAACTGTATACAACCAAAAACTTTAAGAAAAGGCCTATTCAGACAAAAGCATAACTCCTTTATCTATAAAAAAAAAACTTCTAAAACAAATATAAAGAAACCAATCCAAATTTTCAAGATAGATATAAGTATTCCAAATGTATCTGATTATCTGCAATTCTATTCTCTATATAAGTCATTCCAGATAAATTCCAAATGTATCTGAATACAAACCAAATAAAGAATATAAGCACAAATGGCCTTGAGCATACTATTTGTTCCAGCAAATACACAAATTCATATAGTATAATTTAAAAAGATAAGTAGGATTCAAGTGTACTTTGTGGAAGAACAATTAGCATGCTCATTAGTTCCAGCAACACGCTTATTCTTTTCCTGTACTTGCTCGGAAATTAGTCATTGGTGAACCTCTTTGATGGTTAATGTAGTTGTGTTAGCCTGCTGGGTGTGAAGACCCATCAGTAGCATCACAGTATCCCCTCTTATCCCGAAAGCCTAGTCAAAATATTCTTTAAAGGGAACATTATGCTTGTTCTGCACTACCTTCTCGAAACAGAGGGTCATCATGGATCCAACTATTCCCATTGCAGTTACATTTCGGTTAATAAGGACCGAACAACATATCCAAATTTTACAATATGAAAAACACCTCATTCAGCATGTTCATATGTGTAAGCATATTGGGTATTAGTTTGAGTATATATTAACCAACAAGAGGCTTTCCAACATTCCATCCTGAGAGAGAACAAAGGAGCTCCTTTTCCCAATTCAACATAAGACCCATCAGCCATAGAGGAACCCAACAAAATTCCTTCTTAGCCTCAACCACTTTCACAAGGTTCTTCAATGGGGAAAAAACATTATACTTGTTCAACAAGCTATTGCCAAAGAAAGTGACACCAAAATTTTCTTTCAACAAACTAACACCAAATCAATGATCCACAATCTAGGTTTCAGGTAATCTTGGTGGCTTTCATTGTTGCCACAGCAAACAGGATTCATCAAATCACATATCTAGAACAAATGATCCAAATTGCAATCTATAAACCAACAATTATTTTTTCCAAATTACAAAAAATTGTGGCAAAAGGGTCGATTAAGGGACAACTGCAATATTTTCCGCTAGAGTCACCACCAAGCATCCATTTATCCCCAATGCAGTTGCATTTGGGTTAATTTAGGGTCATACAAGTCCTCTCAATTCAACATGTCTATTTAGGATCACCATCAATACTCATATATAGCATCCTGATTTCAGATTATCAATATAGTATTGAAGATTAAGAAGAATAATTAGGGACATTCAAGACCGAGAAAATACCATCCTGAATTTAAATTATTAATACAACTGCAAATGCAATTAAGGTCACCAATATCCA
This sequence comes from Cicer judaicum, assembly GCA_037974835.1. Taxonomy (NCBI): domain Eukaryota; kingdom Viridiplantae; phylum Streptophyta; class Magnoliopsida; order Fabales; family Fabaceae; genus Cicer; species Cicer judaicum. The sequence continues at coordinate 20,606,976 of JBBPBS010000276.1, read as the reverse complement.
AAAATTTCACCATGAATAAAGCATTCATAATTTGATTGCATTAAAGCCTCAAGGATTGCGTACGTAAATCAAATAACCGATGCTCAAATATTCCATTTCGAAAATCTTCAAATAAAAGAATCAAAATTATCCATCTAGGTTTGCAATTGCAAAGCCTCGTAAATTTTAATCGATCAAGATTGTACAATCTAGAACAATTAAGAAATTGGCTTAAGAGAATACAATCGCAGTAATCAATACAAAACTCATAGTATTGAAGATCAAAAGATCTAATTAGAGACATCAAGACCGAGAAAATACCATCCCGAATTCATATTATGAATAGAAAATGCATTGTACTGCAAATGCAATAAGGGTCACCAATTTCCACAATTTTCACCATGAATATAGAATTCATAATTTCACTGTCGCAATTAAAGCCTCAAGGAGTGGTTACGAAAATTCAGTATTGCATTATGAATATAGAATTCATAATTTCAATTTAATCGCCACAACGCAAATGTATTAATTGACCACAACTCTGATCAATTGTTAGGGTTAGGGCCACAACTCATAATAATCTAATAAAGAATCCATGATACAGTCAAAATCATAGGGTCAGGGTCATCGATGACCAAAGATTCCATTTCAAGAAACTTCAAATAAACGAATCAAAGAAATTGCAAAGCCAAATCAATTGTAATGTACATTTTTGAGAAATTAAGAAATTGGATAAAAGAGAATACAATCGCAGTAATCACAGAAACACGTTTGTCAAATCCTTCTATATAAAGATTTCGAAAGAAAAAGATTGGAAAACGAAGGTGAAAAAAAAAACAAAAAAGTTTCTTGCTTTTCTTTCGTGTTTCTTAAAAATAACTATACCACAAGAAACGCTAATAACGAAAACATCGAGACGAAAGTCTGAACCCTAACACAAGTCAAAAGAGTACGTAGTCTATTACTATATATATTCATTCATTGAGCTTTCTATTACATCCTCATACGAGGCCCAATTCCAACTTGTACCCACTAATTTTTTAATTAAAATTCCCATATTATAAATAAATAATAAATTTTAGTTTATGAAGTTTCTTTTGACAAAAGTTTTTATATTAAGTTATTTTAGTTGAATAAAAAATTATTTCATTTGAAATTATCTTTTGTGATATCATTTTTAAAAAAGATTCAAGTGATATGCAGTATTAGTATAAATATTTTTACACGATTAAGGTATTATTATATTTAAACAATTAAAAATATTTGATTTTATTTAAAACAACCATAAAAATTACATTTACGATTAGTTTTGATTTTTTGACAAATCAAAAAAATATATACCATTACACACACAAATTTACAATAATATGTATCAAAATAAAACTTTTAAAACACTTTGTTTAAGAATCAAGATTACAAGTAATTCATAAACCGCATTCATATCCACTTGCATAGACAACTTTTACTAAAGACAAATAGTAAAACTATGCACAAGATTCTTATGAAGATAATAACTCGAAAAAAATGTTACTTAAAGTTTCATTTATATTTAAATTTTATTAAAAATATTTTTAACTAGAATATAATGAAACTTTTTTTTTATTTCTTTGATCACTAAAAATATATATGAGCATTCTAACGGATCGTGTGTTCCTACTTGTAAAGGTGTATGCGGGTTGGATTGGTCGGTTTTGATAAAATATGATACCAATCCGGTCGATTATCTTTGAATTGAGTTAAGTTCTAAATTCGTATTTTTTTCATTTAACTCGAACCGAACCAACCCGATCAAGAACAGGTTGGATTGGGTTGTATTGACGGTTATATATAAATAATAATTTAATTTATTTTGTTATTTTACGAGAAAATATATTGAATGAAAATATATTTAATACATGAATATCTCAAAAGCTATAAAATTTCAATCACATCATTCAATTCTTTAAAAAAGTTAACAACCTCTCACACGCAAAAAAATAAATCCAACAATCTTCAAATACACAAATAAATTCAACATCAGTAAATCAATAAAATATAAAAATTCATAGCAATGTCAACTTCAAGTACAAACACTTAATAAGTTCTTCAAATTATGGAATGAAACAATTGAGAATCTGCACAAACAAATATCAATAATAAATGTGAGGAGATAAAGAAGGAGAAATAATAAATAAGTAAAATATGCATTAAACAAAACAATAACAAGTACCATAAGATGTAGTAATGATTGTGTTAAGCTCAACAGCAGTCAACTCAACATCAATTGAAACTAATTCAAAAACTCTAAAATTTTAAAATACAATACACAATCTCATTTGCACACCAAATAATTAAAAGAATAAACAAAAACAAAAAAAAGATCAACTTGAAAGTTAAAATAAAATATTTGTACCCGACTCAATCTTTTGTACTTCAACCAACTCATGTGCTAAATCAATTTTCTTAGGAGATTTTGTACTTTAACCAACTCAGGTGCTAAATTCAGTTATATATAATATAACTGAATTTTATATGAATACTGATACAAGATGTTCATGCGTCTAAGCTAAATTATTGAATTTTTTTATTTTTGTTGAGAGTGAGCTTCAATAATTCCTCTTCCATGTCTCACAATTTAGATTTTAATTTGTTATGGCCTTGTAATCTTATATATCCCATTCATATTCATATCTAATTTTTTGAATTGTCTTTTTCAGAAGAGTAATTTAATTTTTGTGTTAAGTACTATTTATTTAAATGTTATATTTTGTTATAGTTTTGCATAATAAACATATGAACTACAGCTTGTGCCTATTCTTATAATGAATTTATTTTAAATTTTTTAAATACTAATATTTTGAGTGAAATACTATTCATTTGAGTTAAATATTATTTATGAGCAAAAAAGATGTTTATGCAAAAGTTTATAGTGAATTTAGTTTAAATTCTTTACGTTTAAATCTATTAAACACTTTTTTTTAGTATTTTATTTGAAAATAGTAAGTACTCTAATAATAAACAAATGAATCACTACTATTAAAAAATTATGGTAACTTAATAAACTAAAATGGTTGGTGATCTATGTGTAATGGTGAAAGTAATGTGGTGGACCAAGTAGGAGTGCTAGCGGTTTTCTCTTACTTTTCTTTTTACCTATGAAATTTTTTGACTATATTATTGCATATGTTTGAGACAAATGAAACGAGTACAAAAAACTCCTAATCAATTTTCTCCATGAGCGCAACAAACTTCATCACAACAAGCACAAGATTTGAGCCTCTCACCATTGCTGTCAACTCAAGAAAACGAGGTAACCAAAAGAAAACCTAATAAAACCTCTTCTAGTATTTGGTTATATTTTAATAAGGAAAATGATACAGGTACATGTTAGTATTATGGGAAAACATACACAACTTCTTCTAGTCATGGAACCACTAGCTCGCTTAGACATATAAATAAGTGCTTTAAAATCCAAATAGGCAAGTTGATAAGAAACAAAAGACAATTCTTGGAAAGGAAAATGATGATGACCCTAATATTGTCAATTTTAAACTTGTTGAATTGAATCAAGAAAGAACTAGAATAACACTAACAAATATGATAGTTGTTGATGAACTCCCTTTTAAATATGTTGAAAATGAAGGGTTTAAACAATTCATGAGTGAGACTCAACTTAGATTTAAAATTCCTTTGTATGTTATTGTTGTTAAAGATTGTTTGCAATTGTATTTTAATGAGAAAGAAAAGTTGAAAAGTATGTTTTCTGCAAATAAATAAATGGTATCTATTTGATGATACTGAGTGGGATTTGAAGAAGAGGATATTAAGTTTTAGTTTGATTTCCGACCACAAAGGTGAAAGCATGGGGATAACTTTAGAAATTACATGAAGGAGTAGGGGATTAGGCCTGTTTGTTGTGTTATGGATAATAATGGAAGTGCTAACAACTTGCTAACTCCATTTATGTTCAAGTAGTGTTGCGTAGGGTTTTGATAGCAAAATTTATGTGTCTTCGAATGCAAAACTCTATTTTATAAATAGAGGTTTTGTAAAACTTAAAATTCAAATCTTTTCAAAACTAACACAATTAACATAATGAGTCCATCTAATATTGATATTACTATTGAAATTGATATTGATGATTCTGATCAACCTAAAAAATTTTTATTCAAAAACAAATCCTCCCATACCTTCTCCACGGTCCACTTCAATCATTACTCCTCTTCCTACACCTTCTCTATTTCCCCTACCACACCCTGGCTTGTTGGATTTTCTCCATCTTCCACCACAAATCTCTAATCTTACACCATCAATATTTGAGACTCTGACAATTGTCCCCCGCTCAAACTCTATATGTCACAATGTAGGGTATATTATTATTATTATTATTATTATTATTATTATTATTATTATTATTATTATTATTATTATTATTAACAATTAGTTGTTTAAGTTATATTTTATGTTATTGTTAATTGTTTCAAAATATAGTTATTTAGAAAAAGATTGAAGCAATCTCATGTGTTCGATTAATCTCTGACACTCCAAAATAAGCCACAAATTTATTATTTAAATTTTATTTAGTTTAAAACAAAACTTAAATACATGCCTTTGTGGCTTCACCCGCTCACATTCATATTCCCAGAATCTGTTTTAGTAACACACTTCCTCCTCCACCCCCACACCTCCATTGTAAATTGAACATCATCATGCGTGTGTGCGTACGTGACTTACATGTCATCGTCGTTTATTTAATTTTTTTTATTTAATTTCATTTATATATATTTTTAGTATATAATTTTTGTACGTTCCCGGTCAATCATAACCTTTTGATTATGAAAAATGTTTGACTTAAATTATAACTACTTTTAAAATTATAGAAGTATTCATCTTATTTTTGTATGAATAAAAATTAAAATTAAAAGTATGGGACTAGGCCAAAACCCAATAAACAAGTATGCCAACACTACCTCATTAAAACTTTACTTAGAAAACCTAAAGAGATAAAACTAAGGTGGAGGAAAAAAGAATATAAAATATACACAAATAACATGTTTAACCCAAACGGAAAAAAATAAATAAAGATTATACTAACCGCAGTAAAAGTCATTCCAAAACAACACATCAATAAATATCACCAAGTAAAACATCGGGTGTAAAAACTTGTGTTAGCAAGTCTGTCAACACGTGTGTTGCCTTCATAAGCATGGGAGCAGAGCCGCTAACGTGGGTCCACCGCACACCCCTGATTCCACAAGCGATCATTTATAGGCACCTTGTTATGAAAATACACCAAACAAAAAATATTTTGAAAGAGGAGTTACAACACTACAGATCTTTTTACCTCAATTAAGTTTGGTAAACATCTTTAATAGATAAAATTTAGAATTTGTGAGACTCTAAATCAGTTGGTCATCGCAATCCAGAGTAATAATTTGGTGCATCTTAGTAGTATTAGGATATGAGCAAACAAAACATGAATGAATATCCCAAGAGTGATGGGCTAAAAATCTGCAACAATATATTTAATGGAATGAACAACACGAGGGGATAATCCAAGTCTATCCCCAATAGTCTAGCTAGCCAATTATCAAACCAAAATTTAATTGAACTACCATTACCAATTCCCCAAAAGCTATTGTCCAAAATCAAATGAAGATAATGTTGAATACCTAGTCAAAAGGAAAACTTTGCAAAATATGTAATTGGCTTATTGACACGAATAAAACGAGTCTTAAAAAGTAAAGCTCATTGTTGATGTGAGGAAAACATATCCCAATAAAACTTAAGCAAAAAATAAAAATTAATAGCACACAAGGATTGGAGGCCAAGTTCCCTTTCTTCCAATGTAGAGCATAATTTTTTCAAACGTAAAAAAAATTCTACTAACAATATCCTCCTATAATATAAAATTTCTCAATCAAGAAATCAAATTTTTTACAAGATATATCTATCATACATAAACATGAAAGTTTTATACCAACATACTATGAGTTCCATAATCAATAAAATTGATCTTTTCCAAATACAAAGTTTACTTTTAATATGATTAACAATAAACAGCACATAGCATGTTAAACAAACACGATTCAAATGGGAAGCCCAAAAAAGAACTCATATCGGACTTGATAGATATTGAACTAGAAACAACGCTATATTCATGGGAACTCTAAATTAATGACAAAAATATTGACTTATTTCCACATTAATTAAGTTACACTTTAATCTCTACGAGTTCAAGTATAATTTATCCTTTTTTGTATTTCACTATTGTTTTGTGATCTCTCTCACACCGGTATTATCACTTTCACATATAAGTATATCCAAACCATGCGTGCATAGTTGTTGAAAAAGGATAGCCGAATAATTGGAGTTGTTACAACTTGGTACAACAAACTATATTATATAACGTATTAGATCATACAATATTGGTTGCTATTAGACAACAAATTATCAAGTCCAATACGTATACAAACCAACTTGACCCTTTTTTTTTTAATATTCACAGAATATAATTTTTTTTTTTAAAAGAAAAACTTTTGTTGATATTAAAACAACCAATGCAATATACATATGTAGACGTACACATCACTTTTATTATGGTACAATTTAGGTAATAAATACTCAGCTACAAAATACTAAAAAAAAATGTATATGAAATCTTACTTAATACATTACAAAATTTGGTCCAACATAAAAATGTTGGTCATACCAAACCAATATTTCAAATAAAAAATTGAAGGAATATGATAGCCATTTAGTCTCAACCAAAATTTTTAAAATGACATGGCCATCCCAACAAGACCCAATATTTTGAAAGACAAATTTGATCAAGGATTTGAAATTTTTGATGAAGGAACATTTAATGCACATAAAATATTGGTCATGATAAAGTTAGAATGGTATCACTAATATATTTATAGATATTAAAATAAATTATAAATTTTATTGATTTACATTTTATAGATTTATGTGTCACATCACTACAATTATGTCACATTGCTTATATTTTTATGTGGTATTATTTATAAACATCTACAATTCACGTCACATTTTTTATATCTCTATTTATGCGGCATTCTTTATAAATTGTCTTTTTACTTTTGGTAAGACCACTCCTCTAATTCTAACTATATTTGTCTACAAAGATTAGTTAGTAATAAAAGTTTCTTATAATAATATCATATCATCTCAAACATTTTAATGATTAGTTGCAAATATATTCTTATTTTCATGAAGCCACGCCTACTCTACACATTTCATGGAAAATTGTTTTTCCAACGGTATGGTCAAACTTATCTACAACTAATGAAGTTTTCTAACTATAAATTGTCTACACAAATTAGACATGCATATTGTGTTCTATTTTGAATCATTTATTGGCACCATAGAAAAACAATGGAGAATCTATGCACATTTTAAGTTACGTACTTGATTAATATGTAATGAAAAAAATTCAAAGAGCCATTTGCAATCTTTTTTATTCTTTTACACCTTCATTATATCTTTGTTATTAACATAACATTCTATCTCGAGTTTTCAAATTATAAGAAAAGTTGTTTATATATATATATATATATATATATATATATATATATATATATATATATATATATATATATATATATATAAATTTGATATCATAATATCTAAATCCATTTTAGACCATCTATCAACCATGATAAAATATTAAAGTAAAAAATAATATGAATTTATTTTTTTTAAAAACTATTTTATTAATAAAATAATTGATCAATAATAATATATTCTTCAACACTAAACGTTGAAATTTTAACAATTACTTAATATTTTAACAATTACTTAATAATATTTCTTGGTAGAACCATATCCCCACGTAAAACCTTTGTAGATATTTGATTCCCGAGGATTTTTGGATATGCAGATAAAGTATCTGCGGAAATATTCGCAGGAAATGTAAATAAAATCCGCAGGAAATAATAAGCAAACTTTACACATTTTTGCACGAGTTTTCATGCAGAAATATCTGCAGCATGATTCCTTCAAATATTTTCGAATGAAAATTGACAGGTATATCCACATGAATTTTTGCAACAAAATATGTTTTGGGTGAAAATCTGCAGGTAATTTCGGATAAAAAATTTTAAAAAAAAAATTTCACATGCTTTAATTTCCATATTATTTAAAAAGAATTCACTTTTTAAAAAGTTTTTCGGATTTTTTATTTATATGAAAATTTCAACTAAAAATATTATAAATACATTTTTTAAGCATTTAATATTAATCTTTAATTAAAATACTATTGCAATACTACAAAACAAAATTTATATCATATTTTCAAATTAAAATTAAATATTAATTAAATCATTATCCACCTATTGTGATAATTTTAAACAAAATTTATACCACGTTCGAAAATCATAACAAAGTATTAATTGAAGCATGATCCAAAAAAAAATTAAAGTATAATTAAGTACATGATACAAAGAATTTAACAAAATAACAACAAATATTACTCAATATGATCACTACCAATGTTGCCATCCTCACTATTTTCATCAGTTTCATTGTTGGGTTGTGGTGATGAACTTGGACGAGAAGAAGATCCAACAAATCCTAAATGTTGGCATCAAAAAGGTTAAATTTTTGTTGGTCTCGACCATCTCTTTTTCTTGTCATTGCAGTTGTTGCTTCGTCAACAACTTTTTTTGCTCTTGTCTTTGCAACGATTCATTCAAAACATGAACTTGACTTCTCAAAACATCAACCTCTAAATTAACCTTTGAATTAGAACACATTGTTGGCTTGGCTGATTTGGATTCAATATTTCCAAATATTCTCCGTTTATTTCTCCCAACTACATCCACCCATATATCAGAATTATTAACTAATTGTTGGAACAACCGTAGTATATAACCCTTAAAATAATACTAAAGATGATGAGCTTACATAAACACATTCGGCATGAATAGAAAATATTTGTTCTTTCTGAAACATTTATTTTCAAATTCATGTCCTTTAAGATAATATGTCTGTCATGCTATCATTTTAAGTAAACTCATAACAAAACACAGATACACCTTATTACCATTCACAGATTGAATAGAAAATTTTCCGTTCAGTTTCATTGAGGGAATAAGGCATAGACCTGGAATACATGCAACCACATTGATTTAATTTATATGTACTAGGTATTGTTGCTTTTTCAAATACTAGGAGATAAAGATTAGAAGAAAAAAAAAACCATTTTTTTGGAGGGATGCCCAAATTGAAACAATTGTCATACTTCAAATAATCTAAAAATCACAAATAAACTACAGTAGAATGTACATGGAATATATTTTTGTTAACAACATTAAAAGAATCCCATTAAATGACTTAACAATGTATCTGGTCCAAATTCGGTGTTTATGATGTCTCAAATTCAAACATCATATCCAAAGATTGGTTTTAGTTCCTTAAAAAAACAAATTCATTCCATAGAAAGATATATTAGGCTGCAGAGCTTAATTATTTACATCTGATGTAATTTGAACCTGACACAATTCGTGTAATTTGAACCTGACACATAGCTGAATTATACTTTTTCAAAAAGGACCATGTCATAAAATTTATTGAAGAGAATTTCAAAATCAATGGATAATGATTCAAACAGAAGCATAAGCAAATCCATTTTTTGAACTCAAACAAAAGCAACTTTGTCTCTCAAACATATGGATAATGGTTGCTTCACCTCCCCTATACGCGGTTTTCTTAATGGTCTACAAGTTCTTGTTGTTGATGATGATCCGATATGGCTTACTCACTCGGAATTAAATATAATTTTATTCCATAAATATACCATACCTGTGTAGGAATTGTGCATGCCTTCTCAGGAGTCATGAACAGCATGTCAAATTGACCATGCTCAGCTCTAGTCTGAACAGTGTAATCGTTCTAAGTGCTTGAAATATATTCAGCTTTGACACCTCGCTATTTCAAAGCCATTACCTGTTTTTTTTTCATTTTCCATGTTAAATAGTCACTATTTGACAATACATAAAAACACTCACTATAGAAATGCAAAATAAAAAGATCCATCGATCCAGAAAAAGGAATTATTCACAACCAATGGAGGTACTTGGTAGCTATTCAACAATAAACACAATATAGTTTAGCTTTTCCAAGTTACAATTCTCCAATTTAGGCAATTAGCTTCATGAACAAGAAAAACACAGTGAGAATGTGAGTGAGAGAAAGTGATGAAGCACTTTACCACAATGACTTGCCACTACCAGTAGCCATGACTACCAAGCAATCCCTTTGCTCAGGTTAAGGGTGCCTGCAGAGGCACTTACGGTAGTGCCAAAAATGAAGAGAATTCCAGCAACTAACATAGTTTGTTTGCGACCTTAAAATCATCATAATGAGAACATTATAAGAGAGCATAAATAACATTCAAAAGTCCTTAATGTTCCTATCCTTTTTGTGAAAGGGAAATCACACTTCAGCAATCTACCATACAAATTAAATTAATTCTATTACGATTCCAAAATTTTGAGACAACACAATAGCATATTAAACTTCTTACTATTATCATCATTTTGAAATAAAAGAAAATCAAATTCCAACATGTTAGTAATTTAATTAAATGAAACAAAGCTATTAACTAATACTATTTTCCACAATTGAACACTCCTCTTGAATCCATTATCATCAAATTCTTAGCCTGAAAAAATGATTATTATAAGAAGAAATTAACCCAATAGCTCACAAGCTTGTCAAACACATTCAGTACAAATAATTTAATACATATTATATGATTTATGATAAAGTTACTTGCCATGAATCGTAAGCGGCATTAAGAAGAAAGAGTGGGGTTCTAACACTGTTAAACAAATTCTGAGGGAAGAAGCACTGAAAAAAAGTAAAAACAAAACACTAGTCATTAAAAGTTCAATATAGAGCAAGCAATATCAAGAGATCTATTTTCTGCATATTCTTTCAAATGAAACTGATTTTCCTAAATTTATGACAAAGTTGAAATTAATGGTTATGATTACCGAGGTAGGATCAAGGTGATTAGTACAAATTTGTGGTCTTATAACAGCAGGACTACTTCGGGAAACAACTGCATATGGATAAGGGAGAAGATAATGCAATATCTACAACCACAAAATGTCAAAATACTTTCAAACATGAATTCACTCAAACAAGTCTTAAGATGAACGCACTTAGCCTTGAATGTTTATTAACATATTAATGTCAACCTACTAATGTTTATTAACATATTAAACTGAAGGAAAGGAACATCGATAATCTATCACATCCAAACAATGCAGATTTCCAAAACTAAGCAATAGTAAGGTCCACAAAGCACATTTCCAAGAAACAAAATAAAAAATTTAATCCGACACTAATTACTAACATCACTATAAATCGTTCACGAAAGCAACCAGAAACCACCATATCAAAGTTTTACATGCAAATATACCACACCAACAATACATTGACGAAATGAGGCAAAAATGTAAAATCCACACACAAATGTTGTTGCGCATTTCAGTGCATATTTCATAAGCAGCATTATTCAAGTATCAAGAGAACAACAATAGAAGAGCAATTTCATCAAACAAAAAACCTTTACCTACTTGAATTTAAACACAACAATCCATGCTAGAAAAATAAGTTCAAATGTAAAATTAGCAAATCAATTAAATGTAAAGAAATATTGAGAAGCAATTAGCAGCACTCACGCCAAGTGCAGTAGCCGGTAAAGACAGTGCTTCCGGTGAAGGCGCCGATGATGGCGTATTTAAGGAAACTCCAGTGGTTATGGGAAGTGGCGGAAGGGAGAGGAGCAGTAGGAGTTGCATTGGTGCATAGGAACCGGTTCGATGATGATGATGCGACGGAAGAGAGTCGAGATCGGAGAATTCTGAGAGACATGGTTGTGGTGGTGATGAAAATGAAGTGAAGGAGGTCCAAGTAGGGTTTTGATTTTGCGATTCGCAGAGAAGCTTATCAACAACTGTGTTATGTTGGGCTTTCTGTTTTTGTTCCATTATTAAGTGATTCTTTTGTTTTTTTTTAGTAAATGAAACTTGAAGAAAGGATGTTTTCATTTTTCTCGTTAAGTCGGAAAGAAACACAAATTAATCTCTCTCTTGTCAAAATATCAATAAATTTAATATTTAATAATATAATTATTATAAATTATTTTGATAATAAATTATTATTTTAATAGACTTTTGTAATAATAAATTATTTAAATTATATTTATAAACTAATAATTAATTCTAATTTTAATAGGTTTTATATTATTAAATTAAATTATCAATAATTAAATAATATATTAATTAGTTAATTATATTTTAATATTATCAAATTTTTAAATTTTATCTTTTGATTTTGTTTTAAAATAACATTTTTTTTCATAAGTTTAATTTTAATTAAAATTAAAAATATAATTTTAATTATAAAAACAATTTATTTAATTATAAAATTTAAAATTAAATAAATAAATTTATCAAAACTCTTAATTCAATGAATTTTATAAACTTTTAATAGATAAACCATATTTTTCCTTTCAAATTAAAATAAGGTTGGACACAGGTGCAAATTAAATTGTCATCCCAAATCATGGAAGTTGTTTTACTTTTTTAATTTGTTTAACAAAATAATTTTACTTTATTTATATAAAAATAAAAATTATTTTATTCATATAAAAGTGGTATGTAATTCCGTAGGAAACTTGTAATCATAATTCTTGACCTAAGTTTGCTGCGGCATTTGCTTCGGATAGTTCCTGCAGACAAGATCCGCAGGTAACTCAAAGTTTGCTGCGGATATATAATCACATAAAACCGCAGGAAAAGAAAAAGTTTCGTAGGAAAATCTTTACGTATTAGCTGCGAAAATGTTTCTGCATGAAAATCACTAATTTCTAATAGTGTGATTTACACTAACATACATACAAACCTTAAAATTCATCGAATGTTATAAGAATGTTAAAAGTCAAAACAATTAACAACATTAAAAATTTCAAAAATTAATAAGTTCACACGCATGTTTGAGATAAATATAGAAAAAAATACTCATAAGTTTTAATAGGAAGTATATACTCTAGAGTTCAATGTTATTTTTAATCTTCCTTCACAAATAATAATTACATATTAATTATCATTATAAATAAATAAAATATGTTACTTATAGTCGAAATATATTATACCTTCTTAATATAAATATTAATATAATCATTGTGATTCATTGTCTAATAGATGCAAATAAAGTATCAATTAAGTTACACTAAGATGTATAAGAGTATATCTAACGGTAAACTCAATATGAATTATTTAGATGGGGTCTACTGTGCTACATCATCGCAATTCACTCATTTTCTACTCCAATAGTGAACTAAAGATTCGAGTTCTACTATGCCACATCACCATAAATCAACTCATTCATTTTTTACGGTTTAACTTTTAAAAAATCATATTATATTGTATTACTTTAATTTATACATTAATATTTAATTTGTATTTAATTTTATTATAACTTAAAATATTAATTTAAATATTCTAATTAATGTTATGATACATTATTTTAATTTAAAATTAAAATAAAATTGAACTTAAATTTTTATAACAATGATAAAAATTAAATGTTAAATACATGACATAATTTTGCATAAAATGCAACGATGAATATTATTTTGATTTGGATCCATTTGACACAAATAATTTTTGTTTGAAATAATAAAATGAAAAAATAAATAAAAAAGTACTGTTAATAAAAATTTAATAAAATTCTATAACAAAAATTGTGAAGAAAAAGTATGAGTGACAAATTGTTTCTATTAATGAGCTAACAATCGTAATTAAAGGAAAAAAAGGCTAACGGTGGTATATTAACTAAAAAAAGCTAATAGTTACAAAATTATTATTATTTAATAAATTAAAAAAAAGTTAACGGCTATAAATTAATAAAAAATGATAAATTTATTATTAATAATAAATTAATAAAAGTTAACTGCTATGAAACTAACCGTACCATAAATCTACAAAAAAACTAAAAATTAAGTAATTACATACTGGCGGACGAACTCATTTTACCTCCCGTTGAAGATGCTCTAAAAAATATCAATAAATTTATACAAAACGTTAAATTTATTAAATGTTAAATTAAATCTGTAAAAAAAAAAAAGTTAAAACTCATAACAATTAACTAATGAGATTTATCATATATTTTAACATATATATCTCAATCTAAAATCTTAACTCATTAAATTTATTAGTCATCATTTTTATAATTTAACTCATTTATAATATCACTTATATCATCATCACTTAAATATGTGGTAGAGAAAATACATATAAAGAGTGCTATGTAAATCCTTAACGGTCAAATGCAATGTCCCCCAAATAATCACTTTCAACCGTCAAATATAACAACATAGTATATACTATTAACAAACAAACATGAATCCCTAAAAAATTTAAAAACAGTAGAATAAACAATTCATAGAAATAGAGACCACTATAACACGGAACATGATAGCATGAACCACAATAAAATAAACAAAATATAAAAACTGACCACTTGCCGCGAAAAATTCAAAGGACCACAAACTCGTTAAAATAATATATTACCGATAAACAACACAATTTGACTTTGTATAAGTATAAATATAGAAAAAAGATATATGAAAAATATAAAGAACAACAAAAAAAAAAAATGGAGAAGTTGAAGATTCTCTAGAAAAAAAACAATGTAACAAACTTACAAAATTCTAATAATACAAAAAATAGAGCTAAGTTTTATAACTAAAGTTGAATATTGTCGGACTCACCAACTTAGAAGTTAGAGAAATTAGACAAGGTTGCTCTAAAATAATCAAACGAGTTGTTATTATTTGATAACAGATCAATATGGTGCTGTAATATTTTTAGGACCAAACTCAACTTAAATTTATTGTTTATCGGTGTATGATGCTTTCCCTAATTCATTTTCGGTTGCATATTTTAATTTTTGGTTTAGTTTTTAGAATGATATTGTTAATTATGATATTGAGTTTAAGGTGTTGGAAAAATAAATAAATAAATTTAAATAACAATTATAATATAAAAAAATAATGTAAAAACTTTAACTTCAAATAAAATAATGTTATGTCAAATTACATTATTACAAAATTTAGTGTTTGTTCGGTTTAATATGATTAAATTAATTTTATAAAATTGATTTTTATTAAAAATAAATTGAATCTAAAACTAATATAAAATAAATTATATTTTAAATACAATGAGTTGAACAATAAATTTAAGTGTTAAAATCTTATTAAATAATATCATTTATGATTAATAAACATCCAATCATGTTAAAACTAATTTTTACAGTTCTAGATTTAATTTGATTCTTCCTAGCATATTCAAAATTAGAGAAAGATTTATCGTAGTTTGAATTGAATGTGTTTGATTTATTTGACGTTCTAAATTTTGTTATTTTTAAAAATAATGTTTTTGATTTTAATATGGTTGTGAATTGAATTACCCTTCTATCTTGGTGATGGCTCAAAAATAAGGATAATAACTTTAGTATCGAGTTATATGAATTGTGGATTAATTCATTGATTTGTAAATAAGATATAATGTTTTTATTTTGGAATTGATAGAGTGTAAGTTTTTGAAGCCTCCATATCTTTTTTTGTATTTTTCTTTTATCAACGATATATGACGTTCAAATAATAATATTAATATTTATCAATTAAGTTAGTGTTTAAAGACTATTTTTTTAACTTTATTTTAATAGATCATTTATTCATAGTATATATTTTATTGATTTATTTTATGATGTTAAACATGTCTGATTAAAAAAATTTACTAATGATATTTCAAAAACAAATTTACCAAACAAGTATTTTAATTTCTTATCTATAAAATAATTTAAAAAAAATTAAATTATCAAACAAATTTTATTCATCTTCTAAAAAATAATTTTCTAAAATTGATTTACAAAACACATTTACAAAAGTGAAAAAAAAAACTCAATCAAATATGCTCTAAAATATCCCGATTTATTTTAGCGTAGAATGTGTCCACAATTGAAAAATTTTATAAACTGAAACTATTTTAGTTTGTATATCAATTAATATTAATATTAAATTATTAACCTCACTAATAAAAACATGATTTGTTTATTCGTATGGCCAGATTTTATTGACAAATAACAAAATTGTCAAATTTAATATTATGTCTCTAGTTCGAACTTGGAATTTAACAATTATATACAACTTTTTTTTTATCATTTTACTTATAAAAAAAAATGATTCGTGTAAACAAAATAAGATAGTGAAAGTAAAAATAAAAATTAAATTTAAATATAATTTAATCATTTATTTTTTATAAAATATTTATTTTGATTTATTTTATTTTATTTTTTAAATTAATTTTTGTCATTTATCTTTTATGTATGATGAATGTTAATCTTTTTCATCATACCATTTTCAAACATTTATATGATTAAAATAGTTGAACTATTTATATTTAATCTTGAATCAATTATAAATTAAGACTCCAACTTTAACAAAATGTGATAAAAGAAATTTCAAAAGTGTAAGTTTATTATTGAGTTAAATAATATTTAAAAAAAATTATAATGAATACATTTGTTGAAGGGATTTTAATGACCAAATATTTTTATAATTTTTATTATAATTATGATAAATATTTAAAATGTATAGTTTATAAAAAATAAAAAACTATAATTAATTAAAATATAGGATCAAAACAAAATTATATGTAAACTAAAAATTAAAATAGAATTTGATATTCCGATTCCAAAATATACGGTAGTAGAGTATTCCTCGCATTACAACTTTTGAATGATTCGCAACTAAACCAAACAAGTTCTTCCCCAAATCCCAGATCGATGATAGAAACCACAAAATTCCAAAATCTCAAATGAAAAAAAATGGACAAAGACATATCAAATTGGGTAATGGAATTCCTCCTTCGAAGCTCCGTACCCGATTCTCTCATCCAAGAAACCCTAACCGTTCTTCCAGTCTCCGCCGCCGATTCACGCCTTAAGAAAACCCTCCTCCTCCGCATTCTCCAAACTCAACACCTCAAAGCTACCCTCTCCGAAATGTCTCTCCATATCCTTGAACAACTCGAGGAGCTTCACTGCAACGACTCCGTTCCTGTTCCCGACGCAATGCGTAGCGCTTATTGCGCCGTTGCCGTTGATTCCACCGTTAAATATCTCATCTCATCTCCTGAAGAACCTTCCGGCGAGTATTTTTCCGCTGTCCGTCGGATATGGCGTGGCCGTGTTGTGAAATTGTCGGCGTTGGGACGTCGGAGTGGAATTTTTTCCGATGAGTTGATGCAGTGGGGGGAAGATATTGAAGCTGCGCTTTGGGATGTTAGTGTTTCGGAGAGGCTTGTGGGTTTGAACACAAGGAGAGATGCAATGGATGAAGTGAAACGGTATTTGAAGGAAGCTTGGGGATTGATGGGACCTTCGTTTCTCGATTCGATGGCGTCCTTTTCTAAGGCAAAAGATTCGCGCCCTGAAGGTGTTTGTGAAATTGCTTCGGGTGGTGAAATGTTGAGGAAGCGTGATGATTTGGGAAAGGAGAAAACGTACTATGTTGGTGACGATGATGATAAGAATGATAATGATAATGTTGTTGATGATACTGACAATGATGTGGCTGAGGTGAGTGAAAATCATGGCAATGAGCAATTGGAAGAGAGAGTTGGTACTTCTGTTGACCCAAATCAAGAAGTGGGTGGGTGTGATTCTTCAAAGGGAGATAAAGGTGTGTGTTTTATTTTATTTTTTGTTTCAATTTCTGTAAAACAATACTTGGAGAGTTGAGAAAACGTACTTTGAGTGTTGGCTTTGTATGTTTTGATGTCAGGGATTTAATTTATATTTTATTTTACTGCTAGAAAATTGTGTTAGGTGCTGCAAACATTAGTGTTTTGCAACCGTTTTCTCAATATATGCGTTATTTATTCATCTATACTTATTTAAGTAAGGATGTGTGTATTTATAGTGCTTGAGAGTGGGAAATTATACTTCAGTCACACACTTTCTCTCTCAAAAAAAAGTAGATTTATAATTAAACGACAGTCACCAACACGGCGTGACACAAGTGGTAGATGCTTGGGTCCTTTAACTATTTGGCCTGGGGTCCGATTGCTGGCCTGTGCGTATGAAAAAACATATGTTGAGATAGGTCAACCACTAAAATGACTCTTACCTAGTTACCAACATGGTGTGACACAAGTGGTAGATGCTTGGGCCCTTTAACCATTTGGTCGGGGGTCCGATCGCTGGCCTGCGCGTATGGAAAAACATATGTCGAGATAGGTCAACCACTTAAATGACTCTTACCTAGTTACTTCAAGGGATTAATCGTCGTAGTTGTGTGAGGACTACCTTGGTTTACCCAAAAGAATTGCAATTTAATTGTTTTGGCTGATAAAGTTTTAATTGTGAATGGGCACACAAATGGTCTCCATACTTTGTTTGTTACCTTTTTTGGTGTTGTTACTACTGATTAAAACTATGTAGTTTTTCTTCTTCTTATTCCCTACCCATTGCTGGACTGTTGCCACATAAAATCAATGTCAAATTTAGACCAATGTTTCTATGTTTGTTAGAAAGAATTGTCCATTATTTATTCAAAATACGTTTAGATGATACAAGTTATGACACTGCTAAAAAATTGCTATGCCTGCACCTTTATTATTATTATTATTATTATTATTATTATTATTATTATTATTATTATTATTATTATTATTATTATTTACATTCTCTTTACCATATTTGTCTTCTTAATAGAAATTCGGAAAGGCAATCTTCAGCCTAAGCGCAAGTACTCTTCACTTCGAACATGCCACAGGGGAGTTAAAATCTCTGGTGCTGAGGAAGTGAGGCCAACAAAGTTGTTGTGTAAATATGATAGCTTACCTAGTGCTGAAGTTAAGAAAGTTCGGGAATCCCTTAAATCAAGTTCTATGGAGTTAAAAGCATTGGTCAAGGATCCTCTTCCTGATGCGTTGCGTACATCTGAACTTGTAAGATCCCAATTGGCAACAAATGATATAAATCTTGGGCCACCCATTGAAAACCAGAGTCAACGGGTAGATGTACCAGATTCAAATGAATGTAGGATTGTTGTACTCTATCAGCCTAATGATGCCAATCTTGAAAAGAAGTCTGGTGATCATTGTAGTAATAGCTACCGCCCCAACTTAATGGAACGGGCAAGTTCTGCTCGTGCTTCAGAGGTAATAATCTATGTAATTATCTGTGCTAATATAGGGGTAGATTCTTAATTATATTCCTCTGTTCTCAGTAAGGGACTAAAGAATGACATCTTGTAAAACATTTTTTCATGAAAAAATGCTTGCTGTCTTTTGGAGGAAGATCTTCTTTCAAAAAAAGTACCACCACTGATAGTTTTAAATGCTTCTGCGGTTACTAAAATTTTGAACCATTACGAGAAAATGCCATCAATGCTTTAGTGACTGACTGCAGTTGTGAGAGGTTATGGAAGCTGCCATAACTGCAATGTGCTGAACCACAATTGAAAACCATGCCACCACCAGATGCAGTGGCCTGTGGATTCCTCAAATGTTCACCCTCTAGTGTTGTTCTTTTTTATCAATTAGATGGTTAAGAGTCTCTTGTTTTGGTGGTTTATTTTGGTTGTTCATTATTGTGGTGTTTACTACGTTTCCATTTGTATGTAATGTACTATCTATTGGCACATTAGTTATTTCCTTCTTTTTGCAGTGGAATGATTCAATAGAGAACTTACCGCATGAAACTCAACCAAGAAGGAAGAAAAGGAGATGGACTTCGTTGGAAGAAGAGACACTACGGGCTGGTGTAAAAAAGTATTTTATTTTTCTTTCCTTTTCTTGAAACTAGTCAAACCATAAATTTCCTAGTGAACTGTCATGGATGCAAATCATACTTGAAGCTGTGTTGTCAATCACGGATGGCGGCGCGGAGCGTCCAACCCTGAAAGTAGGATAGCGGGATCGCGGCAAAAAACAATATATGAGCTAAACATAAAATACAAACAGTAGACCAAAATACTAAAAATTAGCAAAAATGAAATACACAAAAATAAAGGAGTAATCATACTTCATATTTCATAACCAAAATCTAACATCAAAATCAAGATCTAATAGTAATCAAAATTAAGTTAGTAATCAAGTTCTACTCAAACTAAAAAACAATCAAAATCATGCAAAATTATCTTCCTCATCTTCACTTGTAATTTCAACCACAACATTATCTTGTTCATCACTTGATCCAAACTCTTCTTCCACCTCCTCATCTCCATTAGTAACAAAACAGAGGGGAAAACAAAACAGAGAAACAGAAACACAGGAAGAAGAAGAAGTAACGATAAGAAGTAACAAAACAGAAAAACAGAGGAAGAAGAAAAAACAGTGGAAAGCAGTGAAAGACAGAGGAAAAAGAAAAAATGAGAGGAAGAAGAACTGAAGAAGAAACAATGGGAAGAACAAAAACAGAGGAAGAAGAAGAAGAAACTTCAAGAAAAAATAAAATAATAGGGATTTGGGTGCGAAAAGCCTTAAATACCCGTAATGAAATTAATTTTTTTTTTAAAAACCTGTAAAAACACAGTCGCGGATACGGGTTGGGAGCGACGCATCAGCGCGCTCACCGCAACTGTTGACGGCGGTTTCATGGAGAGATGCGATGTCCGACGCACCGTGATTTCACTATCTGTGCTATCCCTGCGCAATCGACAAAAGAGACTTGAAGTGAAAAGTTAATTTTGTGCTAGTTTCATATGATATGATTCCATGTTCTCATTCGCTATATTTCTTATGCAGGTTTGGAGAAGGAAACTGGAGGACAATAAGAGACTTTTACATTAACATATTTGAATATAGAAGTGGAGTATGCAATCTATGCACCAAAAACTGTGTTGTTTCTTTCTGGACTTGTGCCTTTAATAACACTTCTATTTTTAATATTTAAGGTTGATCTGAAGGACAAGTGGCGAAATATGTTGCGGTGACACACGTTAAACTTCCACGTATATATATTCTAGGAAGGTACAATTTTCTTTTGCATCAGTCTTTTGAAATTGTATTTCTATTGACTGTGGATTTATTGGGTTGATATTTTAATTAACATTTACTGTTTCATTCTTGCCTGTTTCTTTCTGTTTTAAGAGAGAACAAAGGTAGACGGCAATCTTTAGTTGTGAAACTCACATTTTTAACTGAAAAGAAAAAAAAGGCTCAGTATTCGACTTTTTATAATGAGATAATTGTGATTTGAAAAAAATGCAAAACTTTGGTAAATTAGCGCATATATATATATATATAATTAATGTGTAATGCTTTACTTTCAAATATCAATAATTAATAGTCTAGTTAGTTTTGGCGAAGAATCATGTTTTATGGTATTTTCTTTTAATTTTCATCTTGTACAGCTGTAAACCCTTAATCTGAGCTATCGGTGTTGCTTTGCTTAGTAATGCATGATGGTGCAAGACAAAAACCTTGGATGGAATTATGGTAAATGGCATTATGGAATATGATGGGTGGACTCTTGATCACCATAATAAAAAACTTCAAAATATATAGCAAGAGAATAAGAAAAATCTAACTGATGTTAGGAAAAATAAACCTAATTGAAACATTTTTGGGCACATAAAACTTAATGAAAGTTTCACAAAAATTGATCTAGTATATTCAATAGAAATGACGGAAAAACCACTTGACATTTACAAAAATCGTAAATATAGCAAGAAAAGAAAATAGGGAGCATGTTACATAGGCCGGACATTCTGGGTGATGGGATCTGTATTGAAGGCATGGGTGGTGGGTTAAAGGCTTAAAGCGTGGCGAGTTGCAAAATAGTGAGAGAGAGAGAGAGAGAGAGAGTGTCATGAAAGAAAGACATGGGTAGTGCACACAAAAATGAGGTTTCCAAGGTGATTCATAGTTTGGGTATTCTTGACAGAGGAAGTCTTGTGGTTTATGCCTTTATGGTATCTTCCAGAATGATGAGAATTAACTGTCCGGGATTTTTTCACTTTTGTGTTGGGTGAGATAGGTGATTGATAGTAGGTTAATGTGAAAGCATAGTGGTGGTTACAAACTGAGACTTGTGAAAACCGAGAGGGCTGGGTGTGAGGCAGATCAGCACTTGGTTTAGTTTTTTTGTTTTTAACATCTTGGAGACAAAAAACTTAAATAAACCCCAAAAAGTGGGTAGCAATGATGGCATACTACCATGGACATAGTAGCTGCCATAACCAAGCAGTCGTGTCATGAACCTTTGATGGTGTTCTGTTCAAATTTTGCCACGATATACCATCATGGTGCAATGCTTGTAAAGTATGATTGAAAGTAAAATTATAGGACTATGGTCGGAGACTCTCTTTGTTGACATCTTCTGATTTTGTGATCTTGGATGACTGATTGTGTTGAAAGTGTTTTGCTGTTTCGTGGCCTTTCTCCTCCCTGGTTTGTTTATAGTTAGTAGTTGAATAGTTGACTCTCAAGTTGGCCTATGGGATAAACTGCAGTACATATTTACAGTGTATTTCTATCTACAAAAATTTATCATACATCAGATAATGACAATTTTGATAGCAGGTTTGATAGAAGCAATGCAATTTTGTTGAAGCACAATCCAACTAGTGCAGTTAGCAAGGGCTGAGGAGTGAGGGCCAATTGGTAATCCAAGTCCATGTTAGGACCCACTGAAACCACTTCTCCTTCATCTCTGCATGCTTGTTTCAAGGGCCCGTCTTAAGGTTAGACTATACGGACAATTTTTGACGACGCACATTGCACACATATATGTGAAGTTTTATGGCTGTTACACAAATACCTTTTCTAATACTAACTTATAGTAATTTTAGAGGAGAATAAGATTTCATGTCGTGCTGCGCAACTTATACTGAAATCCTGCATCCTAAAAGCTTGGTACCAATATTTTTTATCTTGCTAAAAAATCTATTATGGCCTACTTGTCATGATTATATTTCCATGTAGAGCTTTATAGCATGTAAGTCTGCCTCAAAAAACCCAAGACAACAGTGACTGGTAGAGAACATATTGTTGTGCATGCAATTATTGTGTCGAGGTTTGTATCAACAGTTTTAGTTGCTACTATGTGTGATATTTACCCATACAAATTAACAGCATTGTATAGAATTTAACGTAACCTGGTTTCATTGTTCGAAACAGCTGAGAAATTTGCGCCGCATTTGACTAGTGGTGGAGAGGAAGTGTTGTATCTTACTAGAAGAGGTTTATTGACTTACTCTATAAATTTCAGGTTTATCGTTTTGCGATAATGGGAAGCTCGAAAGGGAGAGAAATCATATCCATTTTGAGATCTGAATAGTAGTTATAAACATTATTGCACCAACAAAGCTTTTTAATGCTGCTTTTGGTCGATCATGTAAATGTTTAATCTAATATTTTCTTTTTGATTAGCCATCTAGGGTACAGTATCAATCTGAACATTTGTATGACTATATTTTTAACCGTTTTATTTGGGCAACACAATTGGCTATCTCTTCAAATTCAGTCTGCTTAATTTGAGTTTTCTACTTGCCACTTCTACACCTATACTTTCCATCCCTCCAATTTGGACTCTGCATGCATGCTTTTAAAAAAATAAAAATCAAACTACATCTATTTTAAAATTAATATATAGATTTAGATTTATATCCAAATCCATTATTTGATTTTAAATTGGTTATAAAATTGATCGTAAGAATGGTTATGGTTAAACAATCAGGTTCTATTGTAAAAATGGTTATGATTAAACAATTGATTTTTAGTTATGCAACCGATTTTAAAAAATTCATAGCTTAAAAATTGACTATTTATATAAAATTGATGAAGTTCTCAAACCAATTCAAAATTTCAAAATATAAGTAACCTTTTGAAGCCTAATCCTTCATAAAAGATTGAACCACAAAATAACTAAACTCAATTCGAATTTAAAATATTTGTTAGTATAAAGAGATTTAAGTAATTAATGAAGTCAAAACACTTTTCAATTATTTATCAAGTTATAATTTAACCATTCTTAACTTATCCTCAATTATTAAAGCATATATAATCTTTCCTTTCTCTAAAATCTTAAGCTCCTCCTTGACAAAGTTGGTAGATGATCGACTCTTTAAAGATTCTTCTAAGTACTTTTCCAAATTAAACTTTTCAGTAGAGGACGAATCGATGTTCACTAAAATCTATTATAACTATAAAGATCTTCTTTATCACTTAAATCAATCTAGTCGATTGTGATTCACTTTGGAACCCTTCTCCAACATCACTTTACTCCACACTTAGTTCATCCAAATGTTTTTCAATAATTTTTTTAATTTGGTTGCATCCAACGAATTAAAGTTATGAGTGATCAATCAATTGACAAACTTTAATTTGTTCCTAGGTATAAGACAAAAGAAATCAACATGTTCAAATTTTCATATTTTCCCCAATATTTGTCGTAATTTGTTTTCATCTTATCATCCATTACTTTTAAACATATCTAATTGGAATTGCACATTTTAAGTACCTTTTCACCTATTCCAAAAACCTCTAACATATACATATTATAGGCAACATAAGAGAAATCAAATATTCGTAAAGTGGCATCGTAAAACATTTTTTAAAAATGATATAATTGATTGTGCTTTCACTCAATCTAAACTGGTAGGCACACATTTCCCCTTCCCCTTAAGTAGTTGCTCATAATACTTGGGATCATGAATTTCAAGCACTTCAAATGTCTTTTGATGCTTCAAAGTTGAGTCTAACATTAAATATGTTGAGTTCCACCTAGTTTCGAAAACAAGACCTTTGTGTTCAAAGTTTGACCATTCTACACATGCTTTAAATTTCGCAAACTTAAGATGAGAAGACCTAACATATTTCACAACAACACGAATTCTTAAAATTGACATGTCCAAATCACTCAATCCCTCACTAACAATGATATTTAAGATGTGCGCACAACAATTCCACTAAAAACTAAGGTGTTACAAGACATTAGTATTTTCTTCAATTGTTTGATTCCAAATCATTTGATAAGGTATTGTTAAGTGTCACGGTCAAAACAATATTTAGCCCCCATTCAGTCAAGCACGCATCAATTGTGTTCTTCATAACATTTTTCGTATGGCCTGGGACGACAAAATGTTAGAACCTTATTTTTCAAGTTCCAATTCTTGTCAATAAAGTGAGTAATGACACACATATAAGGGAGATTTTGGATAGACGTCTATGTGTCGGTAGTGAGGCAAACCTTTTGGCAGTGTTGAGACATATAGTTTTTCAATTTTAACTTTTCTACATCCAATAACAACAAAGTATCACGTGCAAGTATAGTGTGTGATATAAGATTGAATTTTGGGTTTAAGCCACTTACAAATTGTAAAGCTGGATGCTCCACTTGTCGAAAAGAAAATTCCATGCCTATAAACATCTTCACGAGTAAATACTGTAATTTTTCTTGATCAAACCTAGACACTAAAAGGGAAGAAATAGTATGACCTTCAACATTCATTACACCCAATGTTCTTTTTCTCTTATTAAATTTGCTATTGGAGTTTTTCTAACATCCCTTTGATTGTTGTATTATCAAACTCGTCCCATTATCACACTTGAACTTCCTGCTACAATGGTTGTAAATAGATGTCTCATCAAAGTTAGGATCTATTGAGAAATCATTTAAAACAAAAGATTGACTTTTACGACCTCTAGTTTTAGGTAGTAACATAGTAGTTGTGTTCAGGACAATATGTGGAGGGAAACAAACAAATCTATTGTCTCAAATTGATCAGCCATCTTGATGTAATGTTACAAGTTATTGCAGTAATAA
Organism: Cicer judaicum; assembly: GCA_037974835.1. Classification (NCBI taxonomy): domain Eukaryota; kingdom Viridiplantae; phylum Streptophyta; class Magnoliopsida; order Fabales; family Fabaceae; genus Cicer; species Cicer judaicum. The sequence goes on along the minus strand of JBBPBS010000276.1, from coordinate 20,581,143 downwards.
TGAAGATAGTTAATAAACCTACTTGATCCAACTTTACAAGAAAATAATTCAACCATAATTCACTTGTTGACAAATTTCATTTATGTAAACCGTAGTAAACCCAAACAACATAGAGCTTGAGAATCTACATAATATTTATAGTTTTCTCATTCTATTTATTTATTTATTTATGCATTTAAACACCTAAATAAGGAAATCTTATGTTTCAAAATAAGATAACATGGTTTATACTTTATAGAACTGTCATCATCCAACATTCATTGAACTAAAAGATCATGCAAAACAATATCATCAAATATTTCCCACAATTAAAGTGCCATGTGGAATGATAGAGAATGATCTTTTTAACTAACATGAAAACAACCAATCACATTTGGAAACAACAAATTCAATTCAAATGGTGTATATTGTGGTTATGTTGGAGCTACAAAGTGAGTTTGATTAAATTTCAGTGACATTGTAGTTTTGTTGAAGCTACAAATTATAATTTTTTGTCAAAATCACAATGTTCCACCGTGATTATGTCAAACTCATCATCAATCCAAGCATAAACCAAGTTTATCCAACCCTTCATCATAGTTTGGCTTGCAAAATTTCCTCGCATACATGGCCCATTTAAAAGATTGCAAGCAAGATTAATATCTTGCAATGCAAGGGTTAATCTAACCTATTTGTTTCTAATCCAATAAGGAATCCATCTTCAGCTCTCAAAAGGGTTCCATGCTTAGCTTAGTTGTCTCCAACTAAATCATACTCACTCACAAAAGCCTAGCATATCCAAAAACATGATTTGTCTTAAGAGCTTCCTCATACACAATCTAATAGGAGTGCCGCTGTCGAAAAAATAAGAAAGAATAATTCATTGGTTGTGAAGTTGACACATTAAACTAATAATATATCCCTTATAATATCGAGTAATGATATCAGTTACTCAATTATGTCGGTCAACTTATCTTGCCCATGATATAATGGCTTCTCGTGATTCAAAAATTTGATCATTTGTGAATGCTTCATTCAAATCTATACATCATGGTGTTATTTTCTTCCCTATTTCAAAAAATTAAAAAAATTAGGCTTAATTGTAGATTTAATCCATCTATTTGTACGAATTCACGAAATTGATTCTCCTATTTTAAAAGTCGACAATTTTAGTCCCTTCATCTAATTTTTTTAACTAAAAAATGATGACATGATATGATTTAAATAATGTGACATATGTTCAGACAAAATCCCAAATTAATATTTTGTTGATAATTAAACAAAAAGTTAATTAAAACTTCTAATTATGATTCTAAGTGTTTTGGTATTTAACATGTGTATTTAAGTGTGTTAAAACAAGATAAGTACCAAGCAGTACAAAGCAAATCTTATTAAAATCAAAAAAGCAAAATCAGTAAAACGAAGAACTTTATTGACAGATTTATGGAAAACAAAGAACGTTCTTTGCATCTTCCATAAACAAGAATGATCTGATTTTTATGTAAAAGATTAGCTCCAAGAAGTGTTATCCATTCCATATCTTTATCAAAAATATTCAAGGATCAATCTAAGCAAGAGCAAGAATTATTCCATAATTCGAAGGTTCAACACTTTGCTTATCAAAATACACAAAGAAAGATCATTCTCCTAGTTAAACAAGTGCAAGTACAAACTGACATGTTGGAAAAGACATTGTTGTTGTACCTTCAAACAAACCTGCTAACGTGATTCAAAGCTTGTAATCATTTCAGACAATTGTCAAGATCAGAATATAAGTCAGCTCATCTCAAGACAAATTTGAAGAACTTTCTTGGATCACAAGAACATTCCTAGTTTCAGCAAGAACATTCTTGCTTTAAGATTGATCTTATCCATTCACTAACTCATGAAAAGTGACCTATCTCCAAAGGCTAAATGAGATGTCATAAGCTCTTTTGAAGCCTATTTATAAAGCTTCACGATGAAGAACAAATCAGAACTCAAAGTACCAAGAAAAAAATCTCTCATTCAATCATACTCGAGCTTATCAAATCATTCTAAGTTGCAGTTCCATTCTTAGTGTGATATTAGAATCAATGCTTACTGAGTTCTAAAATTTAGAATCTATTTCTCAAACAAGAGTTGAGTAATACCCAGATTCTAACAATCTCAAATATCATTACTTTGTAACTGAAGGCTATATTGTTAACAAGCTTGGGTAGTGTGTAAAAATCCTTTTATAATTTAAACAGTAGCTTGTAAAATCCTTTCTAAAATAGTGTAAGGTAACCTATGGAAATTCTTTCTAGATCAAAAGCTAGAAATGTGTAATAGATCAAGACTGATATGTGAAAAACTATGTGAAAACCAAGAACGTTTTTGCTTTGAGCACTTAATGGAAAATCTCACATTTGTGAGGACTGAACGTAACTCGTGTTGGGTCAACCAGAATATGTGCTTGTATGATCTCTCTATCCATGTCTCTATTTATTCTTTGTCTTACAATCAATTTTTATGTTGATAAATTGATATTGTTGTTTTTCCACTAACTAAGAACGTTCTCCGTTTGTAACCAAGATCAATCTTGAGTTAAACATTTCAGTTTTTTAAATAGGATTTTTTTAAAAAGGGAAATTATAATTCAAACATCTCTTCCTTATAATTGACATTGTTACTTCAACATATGATATCTTGACGTAGAATAATTAACACCCATGAAATTGTAATAAAACATCGTAAAAACATAGCTTTCAACGTTAGAAATTTTCCATATTTTAATTTTATTGATGAAATATAAATAATTAATGCATCTAGATGATTCTATGAAATAGAATTGTATGTTACTTCATTTAAAATATGTTAAATTGTCAAGTTTTTAGTTCAAAAATATGAGGAAATGATCAAAATTATCGACTTTTAAAATAGGGGAACTAATTCAATGAATTGGTAATAATAGAGGGACCAATTCTGTGAATTGGTAATAATAGAAGGACCAAAACTACAATTAAGCCAAAACTTACTTACAAATTTTGAAATTTCCAGTAGAAGAAATATCAAATCAAAAATTTTGTTGGCGAAATTTCTAGTATACAATCTATATTACGAAAATTTTGTGACTAAAAATTTACGATAGTGTTAATTTCTAAACTAAATTTTTTGAAAAAATAATTTAATTACCAAAATTTTTGATTAGGAGTAAGATTTTGGAGTAAATTTTTAGATTAAATGAAAATAAAAGGGACAAAATTGGATTTTTTTACATTTTTTAGAGGTATAAGTCTAATTGTAGGGTACAAAATCCAATTTTCTCTAAAAGCCTCAAACATGTTTAGAAATTAGATTTATTAATAGTAATAATCTTTGGTTCATAAATAAATGCACTTGTGTATATGAAAATTGGATTTCATACCTATACACTTTGACTTCTATCCCACAATATTTGAAAAATCCAATATTATCTTTTTTTTTTATTTCTTTTCATAGAAAAATTTTGGATTCATTTTTTACCTCACACTAATACAATATTTCAAGTATGAAAATTCGATATTGAAATTAACATATCAGAAATTTGAAATTTTATAATTATAATATAAATAAGAAATATTTGCTCTTGCAGTCTATTAACTTAATTTCAAGTAATATTTCAGTCTTTTATTTTTTTTCTTCTCGATTTAGTCTTTAATTTAATTTTAAGTAACAATTTAATCTTTTATATCTTAAAATATCAACAATGTTATCCTTTATGTACAAAAACTTAGAAAATTGTTCAAAATCTTCAAACAAAACCCATAAAATTCAATACCAATTATAAGAAAATTCATATATTCATCAAATGCATAGCTCAAATATTCAAAAAAACTGATATTTCCATCTCGAGCAACATCAAATTCATCAAATAGAGAATGAAGATTATTTGAAAATTTGAGTTGATAATTTGGTGAAATTTGAATTATATTGAAGATGATAATTAATTTTTTGGGTTTTGTTTAAAAATTTTGATGAATTTTTATTAAAAAAATGATAAAATTGTTGACCTTTTAATACATAAAGGATCAAATTGTTATTTAAAATTAAATAAAAGACTAAATCAAAAAAAAAAATTACTAAAGTATTATCAGAAATTAAATTAAGGGATCACGAGAATAATTATACCTACAAATAATGATACGTATTTTTAGGAAACGTTTCTTAAAAATTTAGATACAAATGTATTCACTTTTTAGATAAATTTATTATTATGACATACTTTTATTAATACACATAAATTTTTTGTTGAAACTTATTATTATGACATACTTTTATTAATACACATAATAGGGAGTCAATCTTTTGCGCATAGACTAACTGATTGAAAACATTAATAAATCTATTTGATGTTTGTGAAAATTTTATTTGAATCAATAAGGGCTTCTTTGAAACATTTTCGTAATTTAGTTTTTAAAAATTATTTTATAAATTTGATTTAGAAAACTGTTTTAAAGAATAAAATTAAGAAAAAAACTTGTTTTTAAAAATAGATTTAGAGAGTTAAAAAAATTAAAACACTATTTATCTGTTTTACTTTTTTTATTTTTAAAAAGTATAATAATAAAAATAGTTTTACAAAACTATTTTTGAAAACAAATAATTCAAATAAATTTTTAAGTTTTTAAATTTTAAAATACTAAAATAGAGTTTTTGAGATGTGAATCAAACAAAGCCTAAATTTTTATTGAAAATATGCGACCCTTTAGAATAAATTTAAATAAACGCATTTAATGGCAAAGTATTGAAAGAAAAGAATGAACCTTAAACTGACAAGTGAAAGTCACATACTTCGTTATAATCTTATTAAAGATATCAAGAATTTATTTTTTAAAGAAATAAAATAAAGAGTCTTTAATATATAAATATGTTAAAATTTTGACGAGTTTTATCTAATATATATATATTTTACTTTATTAGGAGTGGAGATAATGGTTGATGATATTATTTTAATTTTTGGCAATAATAATAATAATAATAATAATAAAACGGACGTCAGACATCCAAAATCCTATGCTAGAAAAAAAAAAAAGAGTTTAAGAGAGAAAAAAGGAAGGAATTAAATAAGGAGTTAATGATTCATCCCATCAAGGGTAGCACAATTGGAGCAAAGACAGCTGTGCGTGAGAATTCTAATAACCACACTCATATCGGTAAGGGCATCACTCATTTATACGTATGATTGTATTTATCTTGGAGTATATGATTGTATGTATTTTGGAATGTATGATTGTATTTATCTTGGAGTATATGATTGTATTTATTTTGGAATGTATGATTATATTTATTTTAGAAATTGTGAGATGAAATATATACTATGTTGAAATGCTTTATCAAATTTTGGAAAATAAATATGGTGTGACATGTCATATTCATGGTTTTGTTGAACATATTCAAAGTATGAAAAATAAATATTATGTGATATGTTGTTATAATGATTTTGTTGAATATATTCAAAGTGTAAGAAATAAATGTAATGTGTTACGTTGTTATAATGGTTGTATTGAACATATTCAAGGTGTGAATAATAAATTTCATATGTGAAATGTCATTAATAAGTTAGTATCACATTATATTAATGATTTATTAAAGGGTCCATATTCATGCATTCATTCATAGTGTGTGGTGGAGCGTCGATAAATGGCTAGAAGGACCCACTAAGCCCTTGCGGGGGAGACGATATTCCAGAATCATTACATTGGCATATAGATAAATGATACATTGTACCTCCTGATAATTGGTTGAAATAATGTTATTAATGATATATATATATATATATATATATATATATATATATATATATATATTATATTGATAAATCTGTATACGGTTGTATGTGTTCGTTTGGATGAGACAATGTTAATAATGAATGACAATGTTAATAATAAATGTTAGTAATGATGTGGATATTATACCATGAATGTATCTACTGGTAATTTTGGGGTGAATTATTATGTGATATTGTACTTATTTTATTATTGTACCTCTTAATTGTTTGGGTGAATTAATATTATTAATGATGTAGATATCGTGATATTTTATTGTAAGGCTGTTTGTATGGATTAATAGATATTATAATATTATATTTGTATTTTCAACGTGCCTTCTGGTTGTCGGGTGAATTAATGTTATTATATCATTACTTGTTCCTGCTTGTCATTTTGAGTGAATTAACATGATATATTGTTATAATTATTATACCCCTTAGTTATTAATGATGTAGATGCCTTACTATTGTATGGATTAATTATTATTATTAATTATACAAATATCATAATATTATATTTGTATTTCAGTGTACCTCCTAGTTGTTGTTTGGATGAACTAATATTATTAATTATGTAAACATTGTACTGTTATCTTTTAATTGTTACTGTATACGTGGCAATTTGAATGGAATAATGCCAATAATTATGTAGGTATTGTACTGCTTTATTTTTATTTATTTATTTATTTATTATTTATTGGTAATTATTTTGGAGATGACCCTTACTTTTGGACCGATGACATTCCTAATCTACGTGCACAATCGGGAAAGTTTTCAGAAGAATAGATGAAATATCTCATTTAATCCAATGAGTAGTAGTGGTCAGTTTTAGGAAATTTATTTATGTTGAACTATAGTCTATGCCAATTATTATTTTGTTACTACATTTGTGAACTATATAATTTGAGTATTAAGTATCTAATGGAGATATTGATGGATTTTAAATTAATAATGGATTATTTGTTTGTTTGTATAAAATTACAGGGGAAATTATATATTTTATTCGAAATAAAGAAAAAATTAAAAAAAAGGATGTTACATTAATAATATAAGTTTAAAAAGGATGTTACTCCAAATTTTATAATAAACTATTTTATTAATTAAATAGAATTTTAAATTATTGATCTGATGTTAAAATTATTTTAAAATATATGTTGATTAATTTTGGAATTAATTTTCTTTATATGTGGGATTTCTATGATGTACTAACTAAATATTAGACTAAACGCGTGATATAAATAACAAAATATTATATTATGTTTTATAATTTTATAAAAATAATACTATTTTAGTGTAATAATTTAAAAAATAAGATTTTAGACAATTTAACGTGTATATGCGTGTACCTAGTAAATGTGATTTTTTTTTTGAGTTGAATGATGTTAAGTGTACACATAGTTATATTTCAATTTTTTTTTCTAACTGGTTTATATTTTTAGTTATTTAATTGATAAATAATCATCTTGAGATGTTAGTACAATTGCAATTGATTTCCTTTATTTTTATATATTTGTTATGATAGTATGATTTTATATATATTTATTATAATTTAGTAATAAATATAAAGTTTAGATGTCATTTATTTGTTTTATAACTTTGAATACTCTCTGATGGTAGTATTTGGATGAAAATATATATATATAATTATACTAATTATTTTAAATATGAGAGTCTTGGTTATTAATGTATTTTAAAAGATTAATTATTTTAATCATTTTATTTTATAAAATATTAGTTTCAAAATATTAGTAATATTTTAGTAATGGAATTTTATCAAAATAAATAAATAAATTAAAATAAAAAAAAGGAGTAAAATGTGTTTTATGGATTACGTTCATATACAAGAGTAACAATAAATAATAATAATAATAATAATAATAATGATAAAGGAAGAAAAATAATAACAAGACGAGACCCCCTTCCTTCTTCTTCGTATACACCGCCGCGAACAACCATTTTCTCTTCCTTCTTCTCTCCTCGACCACGATCGTTACAATGGTTGTCTTAGAAAACTGAGACCACATTCGTGATCATTGTGATCTCTTCTTTGATTTTCAACTTGAATCGCAAGTTGAAACGTCTTATTTCTCTTTGTCAAAAATCAAACCTCCACCTTTTGATCAAGATTCTGGGCACCATGGCTATCACCAACGAAAACCAAGACCATATTTGGACTCCACGAAACACCCTCTTTCATTACCTATGCTCGAAATCGCCAACCGTTACATTTAAAAAAATGGGTTTCCACCATTGTCGCGGATGTTTTCTTGAATTCCGGACAACGTGTTCATCATCTTGAAAAACTGATATCGTTTTTGAATTCCTCTCGTCGAAACCTTCAAGAAGCATTACTCGTTTGTCTGTTTCGGGGAAGTTGAAGTCGGACCCTGTCGGTGCTCCAACACGTCGGTGAGGTCTTTTCTGATAACTTGTTTCACTTCGTTTCGAATATGTTTATTCTCTTAATATTTTTATTAATTATGTAACATTGATTTTTATAGAGCCATGTTTCATTGACTCTATAAATTCGTCGATGCTTTTGGAGTCGTTTGTTGCGTGTTGTCAACATCTCTGGTTGCTGAAAATTATTATGGTCCTTATATCTTATGAAAGCGTCAAATTCAGGTATGGGGTGAGAGTGAGTTCGAATGCATGAGTATAAATTAAGTGAGATGAACATGAATACCGTATTTCCCACAATTAATTCGGGGCTCACTACGTATAGCAGAAGCCCTTTGAGTAATAATTGATTAATGAGCAAACTTGAATTTTGTGAGGTTAAAATATGAATTAGAAAATTTTATAGGATGTTGTTTGATTTAATTTTCGAAGATCGTGCAATAGTTGAATTATTATGAAATTGTGTATTTGATGCATTATGTGCTTTGTTTATATCGATCCTTGATATTGATATATGATATAAAATGTGATGAATTGTAATTATTTGCCTTGCAATTGATGTGGTGTGTGTGAATGATCTAGTATTATTATTATTACTATTGTATGTGAGTGAAGACCCTTTATTGTTTGAGATGACATATTATGATGATAAATTCTAAATGTGATGTATGACTATGGAAATCTGCAATGACGATATCATGAAATGCATATTGTGTTTAATTGAATAGTGACAAATTCGACCCGTGCCAATGATGGTTCTCTTAATGGAGTAAGTAACATAGGCCAACCAGGGGAGAAAGTTGTTGTTGATAATTTTTGACGTGGAGATTATTTGGTCATCATATAGGTAGGGCCTGACAAGCCTAGTGATTATGGGGAAGTACAGCTGAATGAGCCTGATCGTGGCGGTCTGCTGTTGAGCCTTAGGGCAAGATTGTTATACCTTGGAGGTATTCGGGTGGGGAATTCCTAAGTGACTTAGAGGTAGCACTCCAAATGTCGGGAGCTACCATGCAACACACGTTTACCTCGACTGTCGCGTATATGTGTCTTAGGTTGAGTTGAGGGGATCTATGAGGACAGGGCCAATTTGAATTGTCCGTCCACTTGCGTGGTGGCATAGTATCAAGCCTCCTAACCAAGTACTTCAGAGTTAGAATGGTACCAAAGAAAGAGGAGGAGTCTAGAGTATAAGAGCATGCATAACATTACTTGATTTGTGTATTTACTTACTTGATGTTGTGGATTGTATCAATGTTTTGCCTTGGTTATTCTTGTTGGTTGTGATTTGATATGATACGGTGTTTAATATATTTTTGTGTTCTTATCAATTAATTTATACTATTACATGTTTTTGAAACTCACCCCTCGTTGCTTGTGTTTGGTGCTTGCGAGAGCGCAGTTATTTCAGGTTATCGATTGCGAATCCACGCTCTGAATAGGTGATATTGGGTGGGAGTAATTTGTCATATTTATTGGAGTTATGAACCATTTGGATTTTTGTAAATTTGATTGATCAATTTTGTTATTTTATCGGTTATTCAAATGTATAAATTAATTGTCTCTAAGTTTCGAACTTATTTTTATATCAAAAATATTTATTTAATAAATGTCAACTATATTCGATTTAATAAAATTAATATATATTGTGTTTTGGAACCGCTGCAAATTTCTTTAAAAACTAGTGCATTTTACTTTTTATTTCAATTTGTGTTTAGGGTGTTATAAAGTGGACATTACAAAAACTTTAATTGACAAAAGAAACTAATTTTTGGTCCCTATAAATATAGCAATTTTAGTTCTTGATAAATTTATTTGAATTACATCCCTACAATATTAAAAAAAATTATTTTTGTTCCTTAATGTCTCTGATGAAATGTAATAATACGTATAGTTATTTTTATAAGATACTTCCAAAAATTTATAGTTAATTTTTTTTAGTTACCTTAATTTGTATAATTATCTAATAACTTGTCGTCGAAAGGTTACTTCAAAGTGTTTGGTAAAATTTTTATTTTATTTTATTTACCTTCGTGGTTAGTTTGTACGTATAAATCGAATTCAAAAATATAAAATACTATTTAAAAATATAACATATATTAATTCTGTCTTTTTTCTTAATACTATTCAATATTGATTAATTCACTAAACCAATTCATTTATGTAGAACAAGTGTTTAGTAAAGTCACTTAATCAACAAATTTAAAAATATAAAATAACATACAAATTGATCTTTATTAATAATAAATGTATGCCAAGTAATATTTAAAAAAAATTCAATTCAATAAATTAAATTTTATTAATCTTCTGTTTAATTTATTTGATATTATTAAATTAATTTTCATATTCTATTTAAGCTTTTGTTTTAAAATTTATTATTATTAATCTTCTGTTTTAAAATGAATTTTCTTTTATTTATTTATTTATTATTATTATTATTATTATTATTATTTTTATTATTATTATTATTATTATTATTATAAATCTTTAGTTTTAAAATAATTTAAAATTTATTAACATTCGCAAACAACATCGAGGTTGAGGATTTTAACTCGAAACATGGTATCCAATCAAATAATATTCTTATTTGTCAGTTGATTTAAATTTTATAGGTAACTTATTTTCAAATATATTCAACATATATATATATATATTAATTCTAATAACTTTAACAATATAGTTAATAAAAAATAGATATACAACAATAAACATATAATATAATATTATTATTAAAATAAAATAATTATAATATTAACTACAATTGTATTAATATAAAATAATGACTAAAATAAATCTATCACCTAATATATATTTTATTTATTTTAAGTTATAATGAACAAAACCTAAAGCGTAAAAGGAGATTTTAGTTAAAATTATAAAGATAAATTTACAGATAAAATAATTAATTATAAATTTTTGGAAGTATCTTATAAAAATAATTATACAAATTATTGCATTTCATCGTAGACGTTAAGGATAAAAATAAGTTTTTTGAATATTACATGGATGAAATTCAAAAAAATATTTTTCACGGACTAAAATTAAAAACTATTATACTTACAAAGACCAAAAAATGTTTACCTTTATCAATTAACGTTTTTGTAACATCACTTAATATTAAGAACAAAAAATAATTTGTTTTGATATTATGTAAACAAAAACAAAATTACGATGACCAAAATAAAAAAAATGTTATATTTAGAGGAATTAAAAATATATTTAAACAAAAAATGAATGTTATGGTTGAACATGTTCAACAAAATTCATGTTTTTATTGGTCTATTAGTCTTTTGAGATATAAGTGAAATATATATTTTTTATATGTCTTGAAACAAAATAGGCTTAGACCAAGATTTAAAATAAAGTATTTGACAAGTAACACATTAGAGTCAAGTTTTAAATTTTAAATAGACGTGATATATTTAAGCAAAACTCAGTCCGACTTATTTCCACTCCTAATAAAATAGAATTGAAATATGATGTTATATAAAATTAAAATTTTAAAAACGTCATGTTAAATATAAAAAATGCTTAATTTTATTGATAAACTACCTTGTTAATCTATTAAAAAAATATGTCTAAATACTTTGTAAAAGGTTAATATGAATTAAACTTTTAAATAGACTAATATACCGTATCTAACTTTCATACAGTCAGACTCTCAAGTCTAAAAAAGTCACGCGCAAGACAAACTTAAAGGCTTTAATTTCTTTTTTTTACATATCAGATTCAATTAGACTTTACAAAGTCTAATTCGACTTTTATTCCCACTCATAATGTCTACATTTCTTTAATAACCCTCACAAAAATAATGAGAAGACCAATTCACAATTTTTGCTTTCTTATTCCTATTTTTTTCACCCGACTTGAGTTTACCAATTCACCCGTTTTCACATAAATTGTTAGACTTATAAGCAAGCCATATTGAGGTAATTAGGTGTAAATAGGTGGGGGTGAAGCTTGCTTTTACATACATAGCTATAAACTATTAAAAAATTCGAAGTACAAGTGACCTTTAAAGAATGTTAATATAAGAAATGAAAAAAAAAAAAATCACTATTACTAAAGAACATGAGAAATACAAATAGAAATTGATAGAATGAGTTGAGTTTCTTTGAAATATATACCATTTTCAAATTTCAAATCTTTTGAACAATCTTATCTTATTTGATAGTCCACTTAAAATATATTTTATAATAAATATTTAAATATATTAAAAAATTACAAGGATTGTATGCTTAAATTATTAAAAAAATTACACATATATATATATATATATATAATTTAATTCAGTGTACACAATGTAATATAATTATATTATAAATTTTGTTTGGCTATATTTTTAAATAGATTGGGTTATTAGGTTTAAAAGACTTTTCAAATAATTTTTTAGAAATATTTTAACTCTAAAATATTTATAGTCCTACAAGCTAGCTAGTTGATAGTTAAAAAGTAGACTAATAATTCAAAAGCTAGCTAATAACTAATTATTAATAATTTATAATTAAAAATTTAATTAATTAAAATTAAAATGTTTGATAAATTTAATTTATAACTGAATTAATAATTTATAATTCCATCGTTGAACTTAAAAAACATGTGATCAAGGTTATAAACTTATTATTAGGTTCGTCATAAACTTGAAAAAAATTATCTCCAATAAGATCTCTAAATTTTTAATCGGTTCCTTGTGATCAAGTTTATAAATTTATTATCAAGTTCGTCATAATTTAAAAAAAAAATTATCTCTAATAAAATCCTTAAATTCTTAATTGGTTCGTTTTATAAATTTTTTTTTGTGTTCTGAGTTTGTGCTTCCTCTTGTGTTCCCATTTGCCCTCTTGTGGGAGACTATTTATAAACTTTTGGGTGTAGATTACAAAAGACAAGAGAATAATTGTCAATTGATTACCATTAATCTATTTTTTTCGGTTTTCTTTTCTTTTAATTGGCCACAATTATACCGATTCTTATTGCCATCATTCTTCGGTTTCTTTTCTATTCAATTGATCACCATTATTCTAATTTTTATGACTATTAATCAATTTCTTTTCTGTTTTTTTTCATTTATTTTGATCATCATTGCATCGATTTTTATGACAATCAATTCGTTTCTTTTCGATTTCCTTTATTTTTATTGCTTATTTAAATCAACGGCAGAATAGTTACAATTTTTTTTTAATTTTTTTTTACAATTACTTAAAAATTTAACCATCAACTTTTTGGTTCGAATATAACCTTTTGTTTTTTATTATAGAAAAATTTGGTTATTTTGTATAACCATTTGTTAAAAAGGGTTGAATAGCTATAACTCGATAGTGGGCCTAGACCCAACGTTCCACTAAAATATCTAAGCCCAATATGATAGGCTTTATAAACAACACATACATACGCGTTTTCCCATTACGCGTTTCACACAAGTTACCTTTCTAATTTTTCCGATTACGGCACAATACTTCAAGAAAATATGGAAACACCAACATTATTTTCCTGATCGAACTTGTGTGAAAGGTACTTGTCCCTCACTTTTGCAAGACTCTATTTTCTTATTCTTTATTTCAATCTTCTGCTTTAATTGATGAAACATGTTCTGTTTATGAAAACCCTATTTGGTACCAAGGTTTTGAAAGACACTTTTTACGATTGTTACATGATTTTGGAATTTCATTTCCCATTCTTGCATGTTCATAAACATTCAATCTTCTGCTTAAGAATAAGAGACCGTAACTCACTGCAAGATGAAATCAATTTTTGAAAGACTTCTTTTTCGTTAGTTATGGTAAATTTGGAATTTTCGTTGCAAAATATTTGATAGAAATTTTCTCGTTCTTGATTAGTCAAGAATATTCAATTATCTGCTTGAGAAAAATATGTTATGTGCCAAACCCAATTTGGTACCAATATTTTGAAAGAAATTTTTATCTCATTCTTGAATTATTCAAGAACATTCAATCTTCTGCTTGATAAATAAAAGAACAATAACTGATTCAATCTTCTGCTTGAGAAATAAAAGAATATTAACTATCCCAAGGTCTTATTTGTTTTCAAGATTTTGAAAAGAAAAAAACTTTTTACGGTTTGTATGATGGATTTTTGCACAATTTTGGAATTTTAATTCCAAAAATTTTGCCCCGCCTGATTTATAATTGAGATAGCTATTTTTTTTTTCTCATACTTATTTGAGAATCTTGGCTAAATAAAAAAGAATCTTCAATCTTCTCCTTCAAAAAAAGATAACACATAAACGGATGGATATATTTTGTTTCACCAATATTTTGAAAGGGATGGATTTTTATGTCATTCTTGAATTATTCAAGAACATTCAATCTTATTCAATCTTCTGCTTGAGTTTCTCAAAAAAATATTTTACGGTTGCTATGATGATGGAGTTTTTTCAATCTTCTGCTTCAAAAAAAGATAACACATAAACTTATGGATATATTTTGTTTTACAAATATTTTGAAAGGGATGGATTTTTATGTCATTCTTGAATTATTCAAGAACATTCAATTTTCTGTTTTGAAATAAAACAACATTAATTGAGCAAACATGCTCTGTCTCGAGACCCTATTTGTTTCCAAGATTTTGAAAGAAAAAAAATCTTTTTATTGCTATGATGATGGAATTTTGCACAATTTTGGAATTTTAATTCCGAAAAATTTGCCCCGCCCGGTTTAAAATTGAGATATCTATTTTTTCTCATATTTGATTATTTGAGAACCTTGAATCTTGGCAAATAAAAAAGAATCTTCAATCTTCTACTTCAAAAAAAGATTAACACCTAAATGGATGGATATGTTTTGTGAAACACCTAAATGGAAGGATATATTTTGTTTCACAAATATTTTGAAAGGGATGGATTTTTATGTCATTCCAAAATTATTCAAGAACATTCAATCTGCTTGAAAAATAAAAGAACATTAATTGAACAAACATGTTCTGTCTCAGGACCCTATTTGTTTACAAGATTTTGAAAGAAAAAAAAATCTTTTTACGGTTGCTATGATAATGAAGTTTTGCACAATTTTGGAATTTTAATTCCGAAAAATTTGCCCCACTTGGTTTAATATTGAGATAACTATTTTTTTTCCTCATATTTGATTATTTGAGAACCTTGAATCTTGGCTAAATAAAAAAGAATCTTCAATCTTCTGCATCAAAAAATGATAACACCTAAACAAATGGATATATTTTGTTTCACAAATATTTTGAAAGGGATGGATTTTTATGTCTTTCTTGAATTATTCAAGAACATTCAATCTTCTGCTTGAGAAATAAAAGAACATTAATTGAGCAAACATGCTTTGTCCCAAGACTCTATTTGTTTCCAAGATTTTGAAGAAAAAAAAAAACTTCTTACGGTTGCTATGATGATGGAGTTTTAAAAAATTTGCCCTGCTTGGATTAAAATTGAGATATCTATTTGTTCTCATATTTTGATTATTTGAGAACCTTGAATCTAAATAAAAAAGAATTTTCAATCTTCTGCTTCAAAAAAAAAAAAAAATCACTTGAATGGCAGGAACAAACGGAATATTTTGTTTCACAAATTTTGAAATTGATGGATGTCTTATGAACTCTTTTTTCATAATGTAAGGAATTGAAGTTTGGTTGGTGAATTGATAAGTGAAATGAATTGTTTTTTTTCCCTCTCATTATCAAAAAATGGGGTGGTATATATGAGCTTAGTTACCCCAAATTTGATCGCAAGTTACATATACTTTGTTCCATGATTTATGTTAGGGATTGAATGTCTTGATGCCCCAAAAATGATAGATGTTACCTCAATGTGAAAGCTAGTTGTTGCTACCTTAATAAAGCATGGATGGATAATTTGATATCTTTGCTTTGATGACTCTAGTCCCTTTGCAACTGTAACTTGACGCGATTTTGCAGATGAATACTGTATGAGTTGTGACCTCTATTTGGGGGATTCAAAAATTAACTTTTTTTCTAAGTGCTCATTTTGATTGGCGGTATGCAAGATCTTACCTCTTATGACAGAGTTATATTTCTTGTGTCATCTAACTAGTTGGTTTTGAAGGAGTAGTAGATTTTGCATTGTGCTGCTATTTGTTTGTTTTTCTGTGATTGATCTGGTAACACCAGGTCGCAAGCTCTTTTTTTTTTGCTAGTTTGGTGTTGCTTCACGCCCGACATTGCAGTAAGCATGAGTTGCATAAGTTTGGTGTTGTATGCACAATGAGGCTTTTTGTTACGATTGGTTAGTTTATTATCATGACAGTTATAATAAATTGTATTTTGATATGTGTTGGTGGGGTTACTTCTATAATAGTCACTAGAAAACACAACATTGGATGCTTTTGAATATATAGTTTCTATTTTTAAAGCTTTGATCATGAAGTGGACATATTATATTGTTAAAACCCTTTTATGATTTTTTTTGCATGAAATTAATCAACTGTTAAGTAATTGGTATTTGGCTATTTGCAGAAGATGTTGTAAGGTATTGTTAGCAATATTATAGAAGTAGAATTAGATGAGACCAGATAACGAAAGAGAATGATAACTCTAGCCTTCTATCTTCTAACAACTCAGTTCATTAGATGCAAGTCTTGAATTTAGTAACTGAATACAAGTGAGCTCTTAAAAGCTATAAGTGGGTACATACAACAATTGCAATTGGAGAATTGATCATGTAAGTGTTACAGCATCTCGATTATGCAATATATTAACTTGTTGTGATGACAGTTCTTTTGGACAATTATTCCTATGTAGAATAAATGTTTATTGCATATATACATTCTTGTATTCAGTTTGCGATTTTAGTCCTAAATCATCTCAATTTGTGATATCTGTTCTTGTTTTGGTCATTTTGTTCTCTGCTCCACAGTAAGCCATAAACTCCACCTCAAATACGATTGTGTACTGTAATTATTGAAGATCCATTTTGTTGCTGAATCTAGTTGGTGTAATAATAACTATACAAAGTTGAAATTTTTTAGACACATTCTTGCTGTATGTTATTTTAGTGTTGACCCAGATGGTTTCTTTAAAATTTTTTTAGAGATTTTTTATAAATATCATACGATAATTATGGATAGTTTGCTCAAAATACCAAACAAGCTTCAATTTTTACACCCACTTTATGGTTATTCAGAAAAATTGAGCAATTATTCACCTTCCTATAAGTTGCAAAACCATGTACTTAGATTTGGTTCCAAGAAACCATTTTTGAAGTGGGGTATATGTGATTAGCAGTACCCTTTTGGAGCTTGCTCCTGAATTTAAGAAGATATTTTGGATTTTGAACTTCCTAGTAGCAGTATTAGATTTACATTTAAGTTTTTTGTAACTTGATTTCTGGATAGTGAAATTGTCTGAAAGTTTCCCCCTTCATCATCTATTTGATTCATCATCTTAATTGATTCTTTCTTAAATGCAAATTAATTCTATTTGATTAATCCTGCACATGAAGCTGAATTTTTATTATATTTTGCTATTTGATGCGGTTAAAAATTCATTTCAACTTATGCCTGCTATTGTGTGTGGTTAAGTGTGAAGGATATGTAAAATGCCCATTGCAGTGATATATATAATATTAAGAGTCCTTTTCAGCTTGCTTGAATTAAATTTTCTAAGCAATTTCTTGATCATGAAAGAAAACATGTTTAATTGTATAATTGTTTTAGAGACAACAAAGAGATTGATGTTATCTATTTAAGCTGACTTTAAAATGAGATAGGTTCATTCTTCAGCCTCGCAAGCACTTCCTATTTTTAATTTCTATCTTTTGAATCCATCATATCCATAGGTTCATTCTTCACTTAGCGTTTAAGACATAAAAGTGTCATCTTATGCTTGATCTCTTATTAAAAGATATACTTTTTTCAATTATGTGAAATTGATAATTGTCTAACAATATTGAGTCTAATGTCGGATTTTAAGTCTTAAATTAAATCAAAGAAAATATGATTTGGGTTTAAGACCGGTTTTAAAAATATAAATGTTTTTGAAAACTGATTTTTGTCAAAATCCAATTTTTAATGATTAAAAATGGTTATGGACAGTAGATTCCTAATCTATTATCATGTATCGGCCAAAAACCTTGTTAATTGATCTTTACGGTGCTTCTTCTATCAATTAGATCTTTTATCCATAGAAAAAAAGTATCTAGGCATAATATTTTATTTCTTCATACTAGTTTTGCAAAATGTATCCGGTTATATGAATTGGTTGTAAAAATCGGGTATGATAAATGGTTTTTTATATAAATTTGTATTGAATATGACTATGAGTAATCATATATATATTGTGACTTTTGTAGCCGGCTTGACACTCCTAGCACTAAGTCGTGGCCTTTTTATATATTATATAAAAATATTTGAAAAAAAAAGAAATAAAAGCTTGTTTAGAAGTGTTATGTAATTCTTATGATCTTTGTTTCGTTGTAGATATAACAAATGTTTTTTTTGGAATATTCTTTAATAAGTCTGGGTTAACTTTGCTAAATTTTGTAACATCACATGAAAGTTCTTGGAATTTATATCTGTAGTTATTGTATAATTACTAAGAAAATTTACATTATTTTATTAGCTTGGATTTTGGATATATTCATTCTTTTTTTTTTTTTTTCTTTTCTTTTATTGATACCATCTTTCAAATTTGAGATAAAGATGTATACTGATTCTTTTAAATCCGTGTCAAAATTGTCTACATAGATTGGATTTGAGAATGTAATTGTATTATGTTTTAGTATAATTGAAATTCTCCTTTGATTATGTTTTAGCACAATAGGGATAGATTCTAGGGAACATAACATGATGTATGGAAAAGACAAGGCGAGATATGATTAGGAATGATAGTTTTAAAGAGGGAGTTGAAGTAATGTTTATAGTAGAAAAGACGGTAGAAACTCGACTTACGTGGTTTGGGCATCTGTAGACGAGACATGTAGATACTGTAGCAAGGAAAGTAGATCAAATGGAAGATAGTCAAATCAATGGAGACAGAAGATGACTTAGAAAAATTAAAAGAGAAGCTATTTAAAAAAACCTAGAGACTAATTAGTTGGAAAAAAAATATGTTGTATGATAGAAATCACGTCGTTTTATCCACGTAGTCAACCCTATCTAGTTTTAGAAGGCTTGATTGTTGTTGTTTAGTTTCATTTGTAGTTCTGAATGGAGGAAAAACAAGCAATTGAATCATTTGTAGTTCTTTTTAGTGTGTAAAATATTGTTATATATTATCTTATTTTAAAAGTCAAAATATCCAAACTCAATTATGAGAAAATACAAGATGATTTTGTGAAGAACTCTGAAATAAATAGTTAATTTTGTACTTACAAATTAAGGTAAAATTTCAATGGTACTCTCTTATTTGAGCTCATGCAACTATTGTATGTACGAATTTGTAATCGTCATATCATTTGTGAAATCTTCACAATGTTGCAGCCGGCTGCAATTCTAATGACACTTAACCAGCTTCAGCTTTGTTTCTCCACCGATTTTTTTTCCTTATAACAATGTATAACTATAACATATGCAGTTATGCCAATTTGTTGTCCTCATAACAACATAATGTCACCTAGCTACTATGCCTTCCACTAATTTTCTCTTTGCACGTGCTATTGAGACAATTGAGATATATATTTTTTCTCATACTTGATTATTTGAAAACCTTGAATCTTGACTAAATAAAAAAGAATCTTCAATCTTCTGCTTCAAAAAAAGATAACACCTAAACGACAGGAACCGATGGATATATTTTGTTTCACAAATTTTGGAAGGGATGGATATCTTATGAACTCTTTATTCATAATGTAAGGAATCCAAGTTTGGTTGGTGAATTGATAAGTTGTTGCTGCCTTAAATCATGGATAGATAATTTGATATCTTGTGCTTTGATGACTCTAGTCCCTTTGCAATTGTAACCTGCGATTTTGCGTGAGTTGTGACCACTATTTGGGGGATTCAACAATTAACTTTTTTCTTAGTGCACATTTTGATTGGTTGTATGCTAGATCTTACCTCTTATGATAGAGTTATATTTCTTGTGTTATCTAGCTAGTTGGTTTTGAAGTAGTATGTTTTGCATTGCGCTGCTGTTTGTTTGTTTTTTTGTCATTAATCTGGTGGCGAGCTCTTTTTTTTTTGCTGGTTTGGTGTTGCTTCAGGCCTGACATTGCAGTAAGCATGAGTTGCATAAGTTTGGTGTTGCTTCATTTCTATCACATTCATATTTTAATACTCATAGAAACTATATATTTTTTTTATCTTAAAAAAAAACAGAAAAATCAATAAAGCTGATTCCCTGACACCCTTATCGAATGCACGCGAATTCTAAGATCATGGATGAACTCGCGCAAAACCAAGAGGTGATAAGAGCGGATGTCAACCAACTGAAGGAAAAGGTCGATCAAATTCTGGAAGCTATACAGGCTTTGGCAAGGAAGGAGAATACAAATGGGGATCCTCCGATTGTAAATGAAGAACACCAAACTACTCATTCTCACCCACCGGGTTTTACCCCGACTAACCAACAATTCAGCACAGCAGCTATGCAATTTCCTATATATGGTCTCCCGCCTGGTTATACTCCGCCTGTAGTCATCAACCCCATAGAAAATAACCAAAACCACTCAGCCATCAACCCCATAGAAAATAACCAAAACCACTCAGCCGTCAACCCCCAAAACACTATACCCACAGAAAACATTCCATATAGTGTACCTCACATTGGGGATGATACACAATCAAAGGAAAATTTTTATGTCTTAGAAGAGAGAATCAAAGCAATTGAGGGGTATAACATTTATGGCCTCAAAGCTTTCGACATGTGTTTGGTTCTTGATGTGACTATCCCTCCAAAATTCAAGGTTCCCGACTTTGAAAAATACAAAGGCAACACATGTCCTAAAAATCATCTAACTATGTATTGCAGGAAAATGGCTTCTCATGCTTATAACGATAAACTTCTCATTCATTTTTTTTTAAGATAGTTTGAGTGGGGCATCGTTAAGTTGGTATATGCATCTAGAGTGAAGTCATATTCGTTCGTGGAAAGACTTGGCTGATGCCTTCTTGAGGCAATACAGGTACAACATTGACATGACCCCTAATAGGATGCAATTGCAAAATTCATTCAAAAAGGACAATGAAGCTTTCAAAGAATACGCGCAACGGTGGAGGGAAATGGCATCACAAGTAGAACCTCCTCTATCTGAAAAAGAAATGGTTGATATGTTTATGGATACTCTCCAGTCGCCTTTTTATGATAAGATTATTGGGAGTATGTCATCAAACTTTTCTGACCTTGTCATGATAGGAGAAAGGATAGAAAGTGGGATGAGGAGTGGCAAGATCGTATGTCCAGCGACTGACATAAAAATACCCCAAGCGGCATTCACAAAAAAGAAAGAAGGGGACGCTAACGCTGTAATGGTAAACCTGGGAGTCTCTTATTTTCCACCAATCAATTCTTATCGACCCCCAAACTTCTAGCCCCCAATACCACAAGCTCCTTACATTCCCTATCCATATGTGGCTGCAATATCACCCTCAATATCACCCTTCAAGACCACCTTTTTATCAACCACCACCTACCGCATTTTTTCAACAAGGTCAATGGAACCACAATCCAATCTCAAATCACTACAGACCACCTATCAATCAAAAAAGGATTACCCGTTTTGACCCAATTCCCGTCACGTACAGCCAATTGTTGCCTCACGTACTCCAAAATTCAATGGTAGTCCTGAGGCTAATGAAACCTCTAGAACCACCATTCCTGAAATGGTATAATCCTAACGCCAAATGTGAATACCATGCTGGAGCCGTGGGACATTCTGTCGAACATTGTCAAGCCTTAAAAACTAAAGTGCAAGAATTGATTAATGCAAAATGGCTTACTTTCAAAGAAGATGGTCCCAACGTAGGGAATAATCCTTTGCCGGGTCATGGAGATACCGCTGTCAATTTCATTGAATTAGAGATAAATCAATAAACAAAAAATAATTATGTATTGACCATAAAGCCCTGCATGGAAAATGATAGATCTTTTCCAAGACCATTGGAAATTCTCTATAGAAAAGAGAATCCTAAGCCAACTCATAGTTGAAAAAAATGCAATAATTGTTCAAGCATCAACCTCTTTTCTTTATGAAAATAACAAGGCAGTACCATGGAGTTATGAAGTCACATCCTATTTAGTCAACCACCAATCAGGCGATAGCTCTAAACATGAAGGTACTGATGTCACCAATATTTCAGAGATTGGTGGGATGACCCGTAGTGGTTGAGTATACGCTCCTGAACAACTTAGGAAAAAGGAGGGCCAGGGCGAAAAAGGAAAAGAGGTTGTGTATCATGCCATAAAAGGACCGAAAATTTGCAAAAAGACAATGCCTACAGAAGAAGCTGACGAATTTTTGAAGTTTATAAAGCAAAGTGAGTATAAGGCGGTAGGTTAATTAAATCAAACCCCTTCCAAGATATCTATTCTTTCTTTGTTATTAAACTCTGAAGTGCACCGAAGGGCACTGATGAAAATTTTAAATGAGACCCATGTGACTCATGATATCATTGTCAACCAATTTGATGGGGTTGTCGGTAATATCACCGCTAGTAGCAGTTTGAGTTTTAGCGACGTTGAATTACCGGCTGAGGGGATGGAGCATAATAAAGCACTACATATCTCTGTGAGGTGTCATGATCATATTCTTGCACGAGTGCTAGTTGATAACGGTTCATCGTTAAATGCCATGCCAAAATCAACACTATCAAAACTATTTGTTGACGGGGCTTGCTTGAAGCCGAGTAGTATGGTGGTAAAAGCGTTTAATGGATCCAAAAGACACGCTGTTGGAGCAGTAATATCCACTCTCCATCAAAAGCTAAAGTTTATAGTGAACAATAAGCTGATGATAATATCTAAGGAAGAAGATATGATAGTGAGTCATCTATCTTCTACGGGATACATTGAAGAAGCAGGGGAAGCCATTGAGACTTCCTTCCAAGCATTAGAAATCGCCAATGCTGTCTTCATGGGTGAAGAATTTCGTTTAAAAGAACCAAAACTATCTACCACATCATTGAAGTCTACAAAATCCATGTTGGAAGGAGGAGCTTCTTTTAAATTCGGGAAATTAATAGAAATACCTGAAAAGAAGGATAAGTACGGGTTGGGATATGTACCTACCATAGCTGATCAAGAGGATGCTGTAAAAGAAAAACGAGAAAGCAAGCTAGCTCGTTAGGAAAATCGGGTACCAAATTCACAAAAGATCCCTATTTGTGACATTCATCAAACCTTTCAAAGCGCTGGAATAATATATGTTGATCAAGTGGCTGTTGTGGAAGAGGATAATGTTGATGATGATACCCTCAAATTGGTGTACCCTTGTTCTCCAAACACCAATCTCAATAATTGGAAGATCATCGAGTTTCCCGTGTTTGCTAATTCATGTTCAAAGTAATTGTGTATTTTAACTCATTTTGTTCTGCCCAAGGCTATAAGTATAACTAATAGGGCGCATGTATTTCAATTTCATGCTTATTATTAATAGATGCATTTTTGAATTCTTCAATTATTTTTGTTTTCATCTTTCTTTTTTCAGCAATCTTTATTCATAATTTATTTTTTTTCCTTTTTCTTCTTAACTTAAACAATGCAGATTCGAAAATGAATATGTTGAAAATAGCAACACTAGAACCCTTTCTTGCAATTTTGAAAACCCAATTAATCACGCTGATGAGGACTGCGAAGACGGTTATGAGCCTCCCCAAAACTAGAAAGGTTAATTGAACAGGAAGCTAAGATTATCCAACCCTATCAAGAACCTGTTGAGGTGATCAATTTAGGGACTGAACATGATAAGAAAGAAATTAAAATTGGTATGACTATGAAAGAAAGTGAACGAGAAAAGTTGGTTAAACTTTTATTTGATTATGTGGATGTCTTTGGATGGTCATATCAGGATATGCCTGGGCTAGATACTAACATAGTTGAACACAAGCTACCACTCAAGCCTGAATGTGCTCCAATTAAACAAAAATTGAGGAGGATGAGGCCTGATATGTCACTTAAAATTCGAGAAGAGGTCAAAAAGCAATTTGATGCTGATTTCTTAGCAGTGGCAAAATATCCTCAATGGGTTGCTAACATTGTTCTGGTTCCAAAGAAAGATGGAAAAGTTCGAATATGTGTTTATTATCGGGATTTAAATAAAGCTAGTCCAAAAGATAATTTTCCTTTGCCCGACATTGATATCCTAGTAGATAGCACTGCTCAATATTCTCTTTTCTCCTCCATGGATGGTTTCTCAGGGTATAATCAAATCAAGACAGTGTTGGTTATATGACTTCTTATCTTAGGAAATTTATGCAAGGTTACAAGAAAAGTAATTCAATTTTTCCTAAGTATTGAAATTAATATCGAAACCAACGTGATCAATATTATTCCAATTCAAGCGTGATTAATTCTAACCTTAACAGGATATTCAATTAACAGGATTTATTCTGGACCAAAGATTGCATGTAAAACAATACAAGTGTACACATACAATGCTCATTCAACAATATCAATCAAGACACAATTTTGCTAACACATACATTCAAGATAAAACTTTCATGCAAAATTGAAATAAAGAGAAAGGGTTAAGAGAGATTGCACCAAGATTTATATTGGTTCAGCTGTCAATATGACAACCTACGTCCAGTCCCGAAATCGAACCGATTTCAGCCTTTTCCAATAGTATCGTCTAGAGTGTATTTTCAGATTGTCTAGCTAACACAAGCTTATCTATCAAACTCTTCTCGCTTATATTTCACAGCCACCGTATCCCTCAAGTTAATTGCCTAACTCTCCTAAGATAACGATCAAGCTCCTTCTTGATGAACACCCTCACCACAGAAGATAGCTATCAGTTTCAATACTGGATTTTTACAGAAGTTTCTTTACAAATGTTGTTTACAGAAATGACAAAAGATCCAAAGATCATTCAAGAATGCGACTCAATCACACAATGATATTCACACTATTAGGATTTGCCAAGAGGATTAATTTTCTCAAAGTGTTGTGAAAAACGTGTGTGAAAAATATTCAAAGGATATTTCAAAGTTGTATCAAAGTTCTTTCAAAGTTATGTCAAGTTATTTGAAAAAGTGTTTTGAGTCAGCTTATACATGTTTAAGAAAAACAGCAGCAAAATCGATTCCTCAATCGATTTTGTAAAGGTTTAAAATAGCACAATCGATTTACGAATCGATTATCGTGTTACTTGTTTTTCTTGGTTCTTGAAAATATATGAATGAATTGATTTGCCAATAGATTCTTTTAATGCTTAAATTTAGAAATAGAAGTATGTTCATATCAGAATTGATTGAGTAATCGATTATAGGTGTTTTGTTCGAACAACGAGATCAAAACAATCAATTACGCAGTCGACTCATATGTACTCATAATCGATTTGGCAATTGGCTGATGTAACATAAAACTTTAATCTAATCGATTTGCCAATCGATTGAACTGATCACAGTGACTCAAACATTTTGCTTCAATCGATTCGTCAACCGATTGTACTAGTCTCAGTGATTCAGATATTTTACTTCAATCGATTTGCCAATCGATTTGGCTTGTTACAGTGGCTCAGCCATTTGGTTCATAATCAATGTGCCAATCGATTATGGACTTGTTTCTGATATATGATTAAGCATTTCATTTTCTCAATCGATTACCTAATCGGTTGCTATATCTTGTAAGTCAAGAAACAAATTTGAATTGATGTCTTAATCGATTTGATAATTCACAGAGGCTCTGTTTAAAACAAAACTTTTTCATAATTGACAATCGATTTGCCTCAATAAGTGGTTTTCTTTGTGACTTAACAACTCGATTTCTCAATTGATGTCTCGATCGATTGGTTGGTTACAGAGGCCAAGTCTGATCAAAAAGAGTTTTCTGAATCGATTTGCCAATCGATTTGCAAGGAATTAGCTTGGTTTCCGTAAGTAACAAAATCGATTTTCCAATTGACGTGTTAATCGATTGATTTAACCTCAGAGTTCAGGTTTCACTTAAAACCTTTAAGTAATCGATTTCCCAATCGATGTACTTAGTGAAAGTTCTGGTTCTGAGTCAAGCAATCGATTGTACAATGGATTTAGCAATTGACTTGCTAATCGATTTGTTTACTTGTTAATTTTAAGATTTCATTTTAAAATTTGGCAAATACTTAAGCATGAAATCACATGGACGAGTCTACTTAGTAACTACTATAACCACTAATAACACTAGGTAGAATTGCATCTTTCTCCTGCTCATTCTCTACTTTTTGCTTGATTCCTTGTGTTCCAAGCTTGTGTCCAAGTGTATAGTGTTTTACTTGATTTTCCTAAAATGTAACTTGGTTCAAGCTGTTAGTTCTATCAAATGATGCATGAACATTGTATGTTTGTTAATTGTGTCAAAATCATGATCAGGGGGACTTATGTCCAACAATCTCCCCCTTTTTGATTCATTGACAAACATACAATGTACAATTTCAACTTGAGTTTTACATTTCAAGACTCATCATTATAATTACAAAAAAAATTGAAAGCTCCCCTTGAAATTTAGCATGCATGATTATCATCAGAGTATTAGAGTACTAAATCAATTTCAGAGTATCAGAGCTTCTTTGAAAATTATCTCCTTAGAGATTGCAGTATCAGAGCTATATATATATATATATAAACTATAGCAACAACAGATTTTGTTACAATGTGTAGTGTCAGAATTATTTCAACCAGAACAATCAGATTTAGCTATATCATATGCTATAATATCCTAGTTATCACAAGATTTAACATATTGGCAGCGGTATAATAACTGGTATCAGACCATATAACATACATCAACTGTTATTAGAACAAAAATTAGAACTTGCACATGGTATCAGAACAAAAATTTGTGGTATCAGAACAAAGATTAAAAATAATCAAACTATGTAGCACTGAGCTGTAACACATGTTATTTGAGCAGGACATGAACCACAAGTTTAAATTTGTAACATTTATCTCCCCCTATGTCATTGAATGCAAAAAGGTATAAAAAGGTGAGAATAGGTAAAAAATATACTTCATTGAAAATCATAATATTACAAACAATATCAGAACATAACAAATCAACAAAGAAACTAAAATCCTAAACACCTAAACTAGGACTGTTCCTCATTATTAGCTACGGGAGAGGTAGAGACTGTCGTATTATCCTCAGCAAGTGTCTCCTCACCATGAGGTGCATCACTATCTAAGTTGGTTGGATTTGGATCTTCTGTTGCTTGTCGTCCTATATCAGCAACATCTTCAAAAGACAGTTTCAGGCCTAAGTGTTCCTGTATCATGTCCACATCATGAACAACAGTGTTCAGAGTAGCTTGAAGCTTGCTCAGAGCAGTTTCCATTCTTTCATTGAAGGCGTCCACTTTAACATTGTGAGCTGCCTGAGTTTCCATAAACTCCAGCAGCTTGGCTAAAATTCCAGAGTGGGCTTCAACTGGCTCAGCTTGCTCCACAAGTGGCTGAGCTTGTTCATCATTTGGTTTAGGTCTTGTCCAAATGTCGTTCTCCCTTTTCAGTTGCATTTGGTTGACAATGGATTCTCCAAATGTGAGGGTGGTTTTGGAAGATTCTTCATTGACAGTGGAGACTTTAAAATGTCTCAGAATCTTCGTGATCAACTGTGGGTAGGGAAGCACCAGCTTGCCCTATGCTGCTTCCATCATGTACTTCAGCACTATCCATGCCCAGCTCATCTTGAGCTCTTTTCATAGACCCCACAACAGAATGATGTCCAACTTTTGGACGACGACATGGTTTCCGGATCATGGTATGAGCATCCGGGTTAAAGTGTACATCAGCATCCGTTGCTGGACCTTCATCTAACCTATTGGCAGTGAAATAGTTTCCACAAAACCTTCAATCATCAGTAGAGTCGGCTTTAGAACTTCCATCAATGGATTTGCCATGAAATGGCAGTCCAGACAGGCTTGAGAATTCGTCGAATGTCATTGAGTTACCGTTGCTGGGGAAATGGAATCGATTTAGTCATTATTGCCTTTCAACGACTAGTAAAAAATTTGCAACAGTTACATTTGTAATCGATTGCTAAATCGATTGGTTTAATTACTAAATCGATGTCGCAAATCGATTTGCATATCAATTCAGAAAAAGGCTAATCTCAGCAGCGATTCACAAATCGATTTATTTAAGTGCATGTTCAAACAAAGTGGTTCCAATCGATTCCTAAATCGACGCTCGGGCTAGAGTTTTGCAAAGTTTCTCATTTTTGAAGTTTGGGGAAAACTGAATCGATTATACAATCGATTCTTTAAATCGTTATCCAAGACATCAATCGATTGGTCAATCGATTGATTTAATGACTATTTCAATAACAACAGATGTCTGCATGTACAAATCGATTGTGCAATCGATGGTCGAATTTCTGAATTTGAAAATTCAGACACTATGACTCATAAATCGATTGTGCAATCAATTTCATAAAGCTAATTTGCTGTCTAGTCATAGGATAATCGATGTTGCAATCGATTTTTTTCTCACAGGAATCAGATTTCATCATGATCTATGATTCCTAGTCTCATTCTAATAAGGGAAAAACTATCCTTGGGTAAAGCTTTGGTGAAAATGTTAGCTAACTGATAAGCTGTGTTGACATATTCCAGCTTTATGTTCCCATTTTGATATGGATCTCTTATAAAGTGATGCCTTATCTCTATATGTTTGGTTCTAGAATGCATCACAGGATTTTTGGTGATGCTAATTACACTTGTGTTATCACACATGATAGGCACAACTCCTAGATTAACACCAAAATCACCGAGATGTTGCTTCATCCAAAGAATTTGAGCGCAACAGCTTCCAGCTGCAATGTACTCAGCTTCAGCAGTGGACAATGCAATGCTAGTTTGTTTCTTGCTATGCCAAGAAACCAGGGAGTTTCCTAATAAGTGACAAGTACCTGAGGTACTTTTCCTATCTAGTTTACATCCAGCAAAGTCAGAATCTGAGTAACCAACTAGGGTGCAAGTAGATCCTTTAGGATACCACAAGCCTAGATTTTTGGTTCCTATAAGATATCTAAAGATCCTCTTGACTGCACTTAGATGTGACTCCTTTGGGTTTGCTTGGTATCTACAACACATACATACACTAAACATTATATCAGGCCTACTAGCTGTAAGGTACAGCAGAGATCCTACCATTCCCCTAAACACTGTTGCATCTACTGGTTTTCCCTTCTCATCTCTATCTAAATGACAGGTTTGGCTCATAGGTGTATCAATGGATTTAAACTTATCATAACCAAATTTCTTTAATAAATCATTGCAGTATTTGGTTTGGCTTAGGAAAATGCCATTCTTGCTTTGGTTGATTTGAAATCCCAAGAAGAAAGATAGCTCTCCCATCATTGACATTTCAAATCTAGCTTGCATCATGTTTTCAAAATCTTTGCACAGCTTATTATTTGTGGAACCAAACATAATGTCATCAACATATACTTGGACCAGCAAGATGTCTTTTCCATCCTTTTTAATAAAAAGTGTCTTGTCCACATTTCCTCTTAATAAGTTTTGTTCAATGAGGAAGTTTCTTAATTTCTCATACCAAGCTCTTGGAGCTTGTTTCAACTCATAAAGGGCTTTTGTTAGCTTATAGACATGATTCGGAAAATCAGGATTTTCAAATCCAGGTGTTTGGCTAACACAAACTTCCTCTTGGATATCACCATTGAGAAAGACACTTTTCACATCCATTTGATAAAGTTTAAAGTCCATTATACAAGCATAAGCCAGCAGGATTCTAATAGCTTCTAGTCTAGCTACAGTGGCATAGGTTTCATCATAATCTATTCCCTCTTCTTGATTATAACCTTTGGCAACTAATCTAGCTTTGTTCCTAGTTATGACTCCATTTTCATCCATCTTGTTCCTAAACACCCATCTGGTTCCTATGATGTGTTTATCTACTGGTTTGGGAACTAAGATCCACATCTTGTTTCTCTCAAACTGGTTGAGCTCCTCTTGCATGGCAGCGATCCAGTCATTGTCCATGAGAGCTTCTTTAATGTTTTTGGGTTCTACCTGAGATACAAAGGCTGTGAAATTGTAGAAATGTCTAAGGTTCTTCCTAGTTGCAACTCCATTAGAGATATCCTCTATTATGTTATCAATGGGGTGGTTTTTGTTAAACTTCCACTCCTTAGGTAAGTCATCTATCCTAATAGGTTATACACAATCAATGTTTGTTGGAGGTGCAGTTTCAGTAGGTTCTAATGGTTCAGATTCTACAACTTCATCCAAAGAAGCATCAACTATAGGAGGAGTATTGTTCAAGTTTTCAGTAAATAGTTTATCAAATTTTACATGAACTGACTCCTCTATGGTTTTTGTTCTTTTGTTGTAGATTCTATAGGCCTTACTAGTTTGTGAGTAACCTAGAAAAATTCCTTCATCTTCCTTAGGGTCAAACTTTCCTAGATGTTCTTTGCCATTGTTTAACACAAAGCATTTGCATCCAAAGACTCTAAAGTAAGAGATGTTTGGTTTTCTACCCTTGTACAACTCATAGGGAGTTTTTCTAAGTAGGGGCCTAATCAGAACTCTATTAACTACATGTGTGGCAGTGTTGATGGCATCAACCCAGAAATACTTAGGCAAGTTTGAGTCTTTAATCATAGTTCTAGTTAACTCTTCTAAAGACCTATTCTTCCTTTCTACAACTCCATTTTGTTGAGGAGTTCTAGGGGCTGCGTATAAATGTTGAATGCCATTTTGTTCACAGTAGGTATTAAAAGAATCATTTTGGAATTCACCTCCATGATCACTTTTGATAGATATAATTTTCTGGTTATTCTCATTTTGTACTAAAGTAGCAAATGTTTTGAAAATGAAGAATGCCTCACTCTTGTGAGTCATAAAATAAGTCCAGGTGTACCTAGAATAGTCATCTATCAACACATACCCATAAAGGTTTCCTCCAAAGCTCTTCACTTGGGATGGACCAAACAGATCCATATGTATCAACTGCAAAACCCTATTGGTTTTGACCATATCTATTTGGGGAAAAGAAGATTTAACTAGCTTACTTTTCTCACAGGAATCACACAACCTATCCTTTGTGAACTTTCTATTTGGGAGTCCTATAACTAACTGTTTACTAACTAGTTTGTTGAGGTGGTCTATATGGATATGAGCTACTCTCTTATGCCATAACCAGTTTTCATCATAATTGGACAACAAACAACATATAGAACTAGCATGCAAAGTATTAAAATCAAGCATATAAATGTTATTAATCATGTCACCTACTAACCTTATGTCCTTGTTATCCTTATGTTCAATTACACAAGACTTAGAAGTAAAGTGTACTTGGAATCCCTTGTCACATAGTTGACTTATACTAATTAGATTGTGTTTTAGATCTCTTACATACATAACGTCTTTAATCATCGTAGTCGATTCGTTCCCAATATCTCCAATGCCGAGTATCTTCCTTTATTATTATCACCGTATTTGACAAATCCACCATCTTTTAAGGTTAGGGACAAGAAATTTATCTTGTCTCCTGTCATATGCTTGGAGCATCCACTATCTAGGTACCATAGGTGCCTATTGGATGACAAGCATATCTGCAATAAAAATTAAAAGCTGGTTTTAGGTACCCAATTTAAATTGGGTCCTGGGGGGTTAGTTTCAAAACTTGGTGTCTTCACTTTCCAAACCTGTTTCCATCCTTTGTTGGCATGTTTTCTTAATTTGCAATTAAAAATCATATGTCCCTTTTTGCAGCAAAAGTGACATGACACAGCAGAGGATGAAATCTGATTTGGTTTTGGAAAGATATCATGCATATGTCTAGATCTAACAAACTTCTGATTATGCTTAACATTCCTGGTATTCCTATATCCAATTCCATATTTATTGTGATTCTGTTTAACATACATATTTGGTGTATATCCAAGCCTAGATTTTTCATTCAGATTTCTTTGATTTCCAAGAAGCATATCTAACTTGTTTTTACCACTATTAAACTTTTCTATATCACAATGCAGTGCATGATTTTCCTTTTTCAGATTTTCATTTATGTCTTTAAGAGACTCATGTTCCAATTTAATTTCATCATAAAGCATCAATTTTCTTCTAACAACTTCTTAGTACTAATTAACTGTTTAGTTGTACAAACATACTTATCATAAAGTTCATTAAAAATATTATGTAGTTCATCATATGAAGAATTAGAGTTAGAACTTACTTCATTTTCAGAGTCTGAATCCTCTTTAGCCATTAAACACAGATTGGCTTCTTCTTCTTCTGACGACGCTGAGGACTCATCATTGTTGTCGTTCCATGCAATATAGGCTTTTCTAGTTTTTGGAGGTGGTTGATTTCCTTTAGCCTTTGTAGTCTTATTTTTGTTTTGTAATTTGAAGCATTCTGATTTTATATGTCCAGCCTTCCCACACTCAAAGCATGTTATCTTACTGTCATTTGTTTTTGAGTTTGAGGGTTTTCTAAACTTGTTATCCTTCTTTTTCAGAAATTTCTTGAATTTTTTTACTAGTAAACCAATTTCTGAAACTTCATCAGTTTCACTATTTGACTCATCAGTGCAGGTCTCTTGTTCAGACTTAGTTTGATGTGCTTGGGCTTTCAAAGACAACCCTTTTCTTTTTCTGTCAGTCTGTTCAGCTTCACTCAGTCTATGCAATTCCATTTCATGCTCTCTCAATTTTCCAAAGAGTGTTGCGATTGACATGGTTCCAAGGTCCTTTGATTCTGCTATGACAGTGATCTTTGGCTGCCATTCTCTAGTCAAACATCTCATCACCTTGCTGATTTGCTGATCATTGTCAATCTCCTTTCCAAGGGCATGTAGATTGTTGACTATGTGAGTGAATCTTGTCTGCATATCATTGATGGATTCCTCTTTCTTCATGATGAACAGTTCGTACTCGTGCATCAAGGTATTATTCTTGCTCTCTTTACATCAGTTGTACCCTCATGAGTTTGCTACAATGTGTCCCACATCTCCTTGGAGGATTTACAGTTGGAGACCCTTAAAAACTCGTCAGCGGATAATGCAAATGTAATTATATTTTTAGCCTTAGCATTGTATCCTACCTTTTTCTTGTCATCATCAGACCGATCTGATCTGGGTTTTGGGATGAAAGAATTATATGTGCCAGCTATTTTTGGCACATAGGGTCCATCTAGTACAGCTTCTAACACATCTAAACTACATGCTTCTAAAAAGATCAACATACATTCCTTCTAGTACATGTAGGCAGCCCCATTAAAAGCAGGGGGCCTGACCAAAGATGCACCTTCTCCTAAAAATTCTACAGAAGTCATTTTATTTTATGAGAGTTACTCTAAAAAATTCAGGCTCTTGATGCCAATTGTTGGTTATATGACTTCTTATCTTCGGAAATTTATGCAAGGTTAAAAGAAAAGTAATTCAATTTTTCCTAAGTATTGAAATTAATATCGAAACCAACGTGATCAATATTATTCCAATTCAAGCGTGATTAATTCTAACCTTAACAAGATATTCAATTAACAGGATTTATTCTGGACCAAAGATTGCATGTAAAACAATACAAGTGTACACATACAATGCTCATTCAACAATATCGATCAAGACAGAATTTTGCTAACACATACATTCAAGATAAAGCTTTCATGCAAAATTGAAATAAAGAGAAAGGGTTAAGAGATATTGCACCAAGATTTATACTGGTTCAGCTGTTAGTATGACAACATACGTCCAGTCCCGAAATCGAACAAATTTCAGCCTTTTTCCAATAGAATCGTCTAGAGTGTATTTTACAGATTGTCCAGCTAACACAAGCCTATCTATCAAACTCTTCTCGCTTATATTTCACAGCCATCGTATCCCTCAAGTTAATCGCCTAACTCTCCCAAGATAACGATGAAGCTCCTTCTTGATGAACACCCTCACCACAGAAGATAGCTACCAGTTTCAATACTGGATTTTTATAGAAGGTTCTTTACAAATGTTGTTTACAGAAATGACAAAAGATCCAAAGATCATTCAAGAATGCGACTCAATCACACAATGATATTCACACTATTAGGATTTGCCAAGAGGATTAATTTTCTCAAAGTGTTGTGAAAAACGTGTGTGAAAAATATTCAAAGGATATTTCAAAGTTGTATCACAGTTCTTTCAAAGTTATGTCAAGTTATTTGAAAAAGTGTTTTGAGTCAGCTTATATATGTTTAAGAAAAATAGCAGCAAAATCGAATCCTCAATCAATTTTGTAAAGGTTTAAAATAGCACAATCGATTTCCCAATCGATTATCGTGTTTCTTGTTTTTCTTGGTTCTTGAAATTATATGATTGAATTGATTTGCCAATCGATTCTTTTAATGCTTAAATTTAGAAACAGAAGTATGTTCATATCAGAATCGATTGAGTAATCGATTATAGGTGTTTTGTTCAAACAACGAGATCAAAACAATCGATTACGCAGTCGACTCATATGTACTCATAATCGATTTGGCAATTGGCTGATGTAACATAAAACTTTAATCTAATTGATTTGCCAATCGATTGAACTGATCACAGTGACTCAAACATTTTGCTTCAATCGATTCGTCAACCGATTGTACTAGTCTCAGTGATTCAGATATTTTACTTCAATCGATTTGCCAATCGATTTGGCTTGTTACAGTGGCTCAGCCATTTGATTCATAATCAATGTGCCAATCGATTATGGACTTGTTTTTGATATATGATTAAGCATTTCATTTTCTCAATTGATTACCTAATCGATTGGTATATATCTTGTAAGTCAAGAAACAAATTTGAATTGATGTCTTAATCGATTTGATAATTCACAGAGGCTCAGTTTAAAAAAACTTTTTCACAATCGACAATCGATTTGCCTCAATAAGTGGTTGTCTTTGTGACTTAACAACTCGATTTCTCAATTGATGTCCCAATCGATTGGTTGGTTACAGAGGCCAAGTCTGATGAAAAAGAGTTTTCTGAATCGATTTGCAAGGAATTAGCTTGGCTTTTGTAAGTTACAAAATCGATTTTCCAATTGACGTGCTAATCGATTGATTTAACCTCAGAGTTTAGGTTTAACTTAAAACCTTTATGTAATCGATTTCCCAATCGATGTACTTAGTGAAAGTTCTGGTTCTGAGTCAAGCAATAGATTGTACAATGGATTTAGCAATTGACTTGCTAATCGATTTGTTTACTTGTTAATTTTAAGATTTCATTTTAAAATTTGGCAAATACTTAAGCATGAAATCACATGGATGAATCTACTTAGTAACTACTATAACTACTAATGACACTAGGTAGAATTGCATCTTTCTCCAGCTCATTCTCTACTTTTTGCTTGATTCCTTGTGTTCCAAGCTTGTGTCCAAGTGTATAGTGTTTTACTTGATTTTCCTGAAATGTAACTTGGTTCAAGCTGTTAGTTCTATCAAATGATGCATGAACATTGTATGTTTGTTAATTGTGTCTAAATCATGATCAGAGGGACTTATGTCCAACAGATGGCTCCCGAAGAAGGAACATGCTATTTATTATTTGAGCAAAAAGTTCACCAACTGTGAAACAAGATATTCACTGCTTGAACAAACATTTTGCGCATTAGCATGAGTCGTTCGTCGGTTGAGGCAATACATGTTATGTCATACAACTTGGTTGGTGTCTAAAATGGACCTAATTAAATACATCTTTGAGAAACCTGCTCTTACTGGAAGGATTGCCCGTTGGCAGATGTTGTTATCAGAATATGATTTGGTATACGTTACACAAAAAGCTATCAAAGGTAGCGCCCCAACGGAGTATTTGGCCCAACAACATGTAGAAGATTATCAATCAATATAGTGTGAATTCCCCAATGAAGGTATCATGACTTTATTTGAAGAGATCAAATCATCTGATAAAGAAAAATGGACTTTGGTGTTTGATGGTGCTTCTAATGCATTAGGGCATGGGGTTGGAGCCATTTTGATCTCCCCAGAGAACCAGTTCACTCCATTTACGGCTAGATTGTGTTTTGATTACACAAACAATATTGCATAATATGAGGCATGTGTCATGGGCATTAAAGCAGCCATTGAATCAAAGATAAAAGTTCTTGAGGTATATGGAGACGCATCTTTGGTCATCCATCAAACAAAAGGAGAGTGGAAAAATCGAAACTCCAAATTGATTCCGTACCATACGCATATCAAAGAATTGGGGCAACTCAATAGGGGCAACTCTTTTCTCATTAGTGTATGGAATGGAAGTGGTACTTCCCATTGAAGTTGAAATTCCCTCGATCAGAGTCTTGATGGAAACAAAACTGGTAGAGGCTGAGTGGGTTCAACTACGATTTGAACAATTAAATCTCATAGAAGAAAAAAGAATGATAGCCCTATGTCATGGTCAACTATATCAAAAAAGACTTAAAAAGGCATTCGAGAAAAAAATCCGTCCTCGAGTGTTTCAAGAAGGGAACTTAGTGTTAAAGAAAATATTGCCCATAAAAAAGGATTCTCATGGAAAATGGACTCCGAATTACGAAGGACCATATGTTGTGAAAAAAGCTTTTTCTGGGGGAGCTCTAATACTCGCAGAAATGGATGGAGGGGACCTTCTACTTCCAGTAAATTCAGATGTAGTCAAAAAATATTATGCTTAAAAAAAATGATGGGCTCGCTAGGTTGAAAACCTAAAAAGGCGACCTAGGCAAAAAATTAGAGCATCCCGATGGATTGGAAACATGGAAGAGCAGTCCTTGCAAAAGTTAGGGATAAAAAAAATCAAGCATTTAAAACTGGGGCAGTTATTATTCTTGGAAGCTGATTATTAGGATTCATAAATTACAAGAATGACTAGCGTTTGTTATGTCTCCACCTAAATTAAACATACTCGTCCCCACATTGTAACCCCTACTTCAATTGTTTTGCTTTCAATGTAATGAATGTACATTTTCCAATATAGTCATTCGATGTTGTTTGTTACACTCTTTATATACCAATCCAGTTTCATTATTGAGTGTTCTATTATTTCAAATTTTGTTTTATAATAATAAATGTTGGAATTTGAAATATGTGAAAATATAAATAAAAAAATTTTGACACTTGAAAATATACACGGGAACTCGTTTGGTTCTCAAGATATACGAGTGTGTGAAGAATAATAAGGAGGATAATCATTTTAAACAATGGATCTTTGCTTCACTTCGAAAAAAGAGGCCATTCGATAGATACGAAGAGTCATCATGTGAAAACAATATTTGTCTTTATTCATCCATTGAATCTTGGGACGAAGAAAAACATAAGGATCGGGGAATCAAATAAAAGAAAAAATTTATCTATAATGCATGACACATAAACCATACATAATTTACTTATACTCACATGATCCATGCATCTTCATTGACACTTTACCTATACTCAATGCATCACACACATATGAATTATTCATACCTTATCATCCGAATTGCAAATATCATATACTTATTCCCCCTGTTTATGCACTTTAATACATGTAATCGTTATTGGACAACATTTAGGTCCTTATATTTACTTATATTTTACTTGATAACATGAAAACGAATACCATTGTTATTCATATTTTCATATTTTCCAAGTAAAATATAATTAAATAGGGGCAGTTGTAGTACCCTAATTTTGTCCAATTTATTAAAAATAAATCAAAAAGGAAAATATATATTAAAAGAGGAAGTAAATATATTTACAATAAATAGGCTCCTCAATTTACAATG
Source organism: Cicer judaicum (assembly GCA_037974835.1). Taxonomy (NCBI): domain Eukaryota; kingdom Viridiplantae; phylum Streptophyta; class Magnoliopsida; order Fabales; family Fabaceae; genus Cicer; species Cicer judaicum. Next base: position 20,543,204 of record JBBPBS010000276.1, on the reverse strand, counting down.
CCAAATCAAGTTATAATTTTTAAATTACAATTACAATCAAATTGCAACCATAAATATTAAATCAAATTAAATGACAATAAGATTTAAACCAAACTAAATTAAGCCTGCTTACTTTGACTATGTTTTGTTGTTTGCAGTGTTTAGCTCTATATTGTTGCTGCCTTTCTGTTTCATATGCAGTGTCACTGACCTTTGCTTTGTAACTAATTAGAGAAACATAAAAACATAATTTATAAGTCAGTATTTGTACACATTATGCAGAACTAAATGACAAATTTTTTAGTTTAAAAAAAAGAAACTAAAAGACACATAAAAGCTCAGCAATGAACAAATCAGAACAAATAATCTAAAATTATGAAGGCATCAAAGGTGCAGAAAAATGCAGATGTTGAGCAAAGCAATCAAAACATCAAATAGGAAATTGATGGAGAAGGACTAAGGCAGGCAAAGAAACCAACTAAACAAATAAAAAACTCTATAAATACATCCCCATTTTGTTTAAAAGAAAAGAAAAAAAAAGGAACTAAGATTAACACCACTAAAAAACACACAAAGAAAGATAAAAGGAGAAAACCAGAGAGAGTATCATCAAACAGAGAAGCAAAGGTATTTTTCTCTTGTACATTAAATTTGTTTGATCCCAATCTTCACTGTATGATTTTTATCTTTTTATTAAAAATGTAGTTTTTATTTTTAAGATAACTTTATGAATAAAAAATAAAAGTAAGAAATCACGAAGCTTCGACAATGGTATCGCCGACGCTGAGTTCGCCGTCACTGTCGCTGAGTTCACCGTCGCCGAGGTCGCCATTACCGTTTCTTTGTTCTTCGTTTTCCCTTTTATTATTTATCATGGTCGCAGCTGATGCATGCCATTAGCCAATCGACCTGAGGTTTGCCATCAACCCCAACCCAGTCGCGCTTGGGGTTCTTTCTGCCATCAGCCGCACACGAGCTTCTTTCATAAAAAAAATTTGGATTCATTTTTTACCTCACACTAATACAAAATTTCAAGTATGAAAATTCGATATTGAAATTAACATACCAGAAATTTGAAATTTTATAATTATAATATAAGTAAGACATAATTGCTCTTGCGGTCTATTAATATAATTTCAAGTAATACTTCATTCTTTTATTTTTTTTCTTCTCGATTTAGTCTTTGATTTATTTTTAAGTAACAATTTAATCTTTTATATCTTAAAATATCAACAATGTTATCCTTTATGTACAAAAACATAGAAAATTGATCAAAATCTTCAAACAAAACCCATAAAATTCAATGCCAATTATATGAAAATTCATATATTCATCAAATGCATAGCTCAAATATTTTAAAAAAACTGATATTTCCATCTCGAGCAACATCAAATTCATCAAATAAAGAATGAAAATTATTTGAAAATTTGAGTTGATAATTTGGTGAAATTTGAATTGTATTGAAGATGATAATTAATTTTATGGATTTTGTTTAAAAATTTTGATGAATTTTGATTAAAAAAAAATGATAAAATTGTTGACCTTTTAATACATAAAGCATCAAATTGTTATTTAAAATTAAATAAAAGACTAAATCGGAAAAAAAATTACTAAAATGTTATTAGAAATTAAATTAAAGGATCACGAGAACAATTATACCTATAAATAATGATACATATTTTTAGGTAACGTTTCTTAAAAATTTATATACAAATGTATTCACTTTTTAGATAAATTTATTATTATGACATACTTTTATTAATACACATAAATTTTGTTGAAACTTATAATAAGAGTAAGAGGGAGTCAATCTTTTGTGCATAGACTAAGTGATTGAAAACATTAATAAATCTATTTGATGTTTGTGAAAATTTTATTTGAATCAATAAGGGCCTCTTTGAAACATTTTCGTATTTTAGTTTTTAAAAATTATTTTATAAATTTGATTTAGAAAACTGTTTTAAAGAATAAAATTAAGAAAAAAACTTGTTTTTAAAAATAGATTTCGAGATGAGTAAAATATTTAGAGAATTAAAAAAATTAAAATACTATTTATCTGTTTTATTTTTTTATTTAAAAAAAATATAATATTAAAAATAGTTTTACAAAACTATTTTTGAAAACAAATAATTCAAATAAATTTTTAAGTTTTCAAATTTTAAAATAGTAAAATAGTGTTTTTGAGATATGAATTAAACAAAGCCTAAATCTTTATTGAAAATATGTGACCTTTAGAATAAATTTAAATAAACGCATTTAATGGCAAACTATTGAAAGAAAAGAATGAACTTTAAACTCACACGTGAAAGTCACATACTTCGTTATAATCTTATTAAAGATATCAAGAGTTTATATTTTAAGGAAAGAAAATAAAGAGTTTTTAATGTATAAATACATTAAAATTTTGACGAGTTTTATCTAATATATATATATATATTAGTTTCTACAATCATTTGCATCTTGAGATTATTAATATAAGTTTAATTGTCACGTGTTGTTAAGTATTACATTATTAGTACATCATAATTATTTATGAACATGACTCTAGAAGTAATTATCATAAAAGTCAGATATTTTTAATGATTTAACATTTATGATTGACTAACATTATAATAAGAATTAAATTATAATAATATAATATTATTTTTATTATTCTTAATATAACCATGAAAATACATATTATAATATTTATTGATTTTTTGTGTACATATTATAATACATATAGTAATATA